>SNQJ01S0025336.1:92577-111651 GCA_010110895.2 Picea sitchensis
AAACAATATTCATCTGATTTAATTATCAATTGATATTTTAATAATAATATTAAATAATACTTATATAAAAATAGATATATACAATATAAATAAGAGTATATTTTATTGTATATGACTATATTTTTAATATTAATTATCATATATTATTATTCAAAAAAAATTATGTGATAATTAATTTATGATTGATTACTATTAATGGATATCAATCTTATCAAAGAGGAAACAAATAAGTTTATATAGTTAGATCATGAGCATAACAAAAGAGCGAGTAATTTCATAAGCTTTTGTTTTAAATAAGAGAAAGAATAGGACACCCAAAGAAGAACTAAAAAAAAAAATTGCTAATTGAAACAGCTTGTCTCATAGAAACAAAGAGGCTTGACAAAATAATTGAGCATAAATATAGGTTACTTTTTAAGCTCTAATGACCATAAAAATGGTATACTCAATAAAACTCTAAGTCTAAAAGAGTAAATATTTTTAAATGAATACTTCATTACAAAAGATCAAGTTGAATTAAGGAAAAAAGTTTAGAAGGTAAAAGAAAACATGAAGGAAAGAAAATGGACAATAATTAGAAATACAAAATCCATTATTAGGGATAGAGACCAAAAAGATAATAATAAATAGGAATTTGGGACACTCCAAGTCCTTTCTTACAACTCTCGTGGTGCTCTATGGAGATAAGGTCCCATGCTAAGTTAAATCCCAAGTGAAATTGATATTCTATTTCTTGTTTAAACTAGGGAGCATGAGAAATCAATGGTCCCTAACATAGAAGGATTTGTGTTATGATTGGTATGGAACAAGCGATCCTACCATAGAGGGATTGGAGGTATAGCTTGTTACATAAACAACAATATTTTTCCCCATATTAGGCTTCACAAGAAAGACCCTTTCAATAAGTGCATGTGGATGGAGATTGCATACATTAATGCTTGAAGATTTATTTAACAATATGTTATTTTGTGCTTATTAATTCTACCTTTTATAATAAAAATAATCTAGATAGAAATTGACCTTACAATGGCTTAGAACAAGATATTTATATTTTGAGAAACGACAACAATATCGTATTGCTAGGAGAATTTAATTATACTATAAAAACAACTAGCCAATTTATATTATGTTCAAGAGTGATTCCAAACCTAATCCTATATGGCTAGATCAGGACCTTATTTTAACTAGCAGATACAAAAAAAACTATGAAGACTTGATTGAGAATTTGTTTGGTACTAATTTGATAAAGATATATAATTATCAAGATCTAATAATTTTTAATGGTTTAATGAAGTTGCTGAAATCCAACCAAGTGACTTGTATTCATGGGATTGAAAATAGTGTCATAGATTATGTGATATATGATGTCTCATATACAACCAAATAGAAAATTTTGAAATATTAAACAATTATCAATGGCCAACACTTGGTATGATAAAGAGTGTAATATTTCTATAAAATCCATTATGGGTTCTTTTAATGAGTCCTTAAAATTCAACAAGAAAAATATGTACAAATCCTTAATTAAAATGAAAAAATGGTACTATATAAATAGAAAGAAAGAGGAGCCTTTGCACCTATATAAGATAGATCCTAAGAAACTGTGGAGGCAAGTTATAACTCGTAAAACTAAAGAAAACAATACGATTCCCTTGGGGCATTGGAATTCCTACCTTAAAAATATTTGTGAATCCCCTCATGTTGTGGAGGACATTCAAACCATTTTTAAAGAGGAATAATTTGTTTTCTTTATAAGACATAGATTTTGGGGTTAAGTGGCTTGTAGAAGGGAAAGGAAAGGAACTTGAAGGCTACCACATAGAATTTTTAGAAAATGGAGGGCCTATCCTCATCCCTCACATCCACATCCTCTTCAATTTAGCAGTCAAGCAAGGTTTACCTAAACCTTAGACTCAAAGTCTCATTGTTCATATATTTAAAAGTGAGGATAAAACAATCTTTCAGATTATAGGAACATTATGATTATCCCTCTTTCAGTCAAGTTATATGGAGAAAATAAGATCAAAATATGGATAGAAAGCTATGAAAAAATATCCAAAGGCCAAGTTAGATTTAAGAGATATCATTAAAGTGTGGACCAACTTTTTGTTCTTGGGATCCTTGTAAATGAGTGTTGCAATAATAAAATCAATCTCTCATTATTCTTCTTTCACTTTAGAAAATTATTTGACATAGTGTAACATCCCGCTCTGGCGCACTCACAAAACTTATTCTTTGAGGACACTTTCTCTCAAGTGATCTGGACTTTTCTGATATTAATACATTTATGCTTGATTCTGATGTGTTCTGATAGACGACATGATGTTTTACTACTTGATGTAGACAGGTGCTATTGACTCAGTTTCATTGAGTGTGCAGGGTTTCGGACCTTGAGGATGCAGAGGCATCGGTGAAACCCCCTTGGACTCCGGATTGAGTTAGGGAGTGTGCTATTTGGGTTGATTCGTTTACGGTGATATTGCTTTGCTTTGATGATATGATATTGATTTTATGATATGTTGTTGATGTTCTGACACGATGGTTGATGATGCAGGCTGACGATAGCTTGCCGACCAGACTCACAAATGGAGTAAAGGGGCCACACATGATTTCCATAGAGGTTGAGGGAGGGGTGTGGACAGCAGCCCTGCCACAGCCTACTAGCACTCCCGCCGTGGCTCGAACTGTAGGTTAACGATTACCTAGTTCGAGAGGATCCACGGCTCGAACTATAGGTAAACGACTACCTAGTCTCGAGGATCCACTCCATGTCGCGAGGGCAGATTGCGACAGTCGCCAATGATGATTCTAAGGGGTGCGCAATAAGGCAGCCTATTCCCAGGAGCCCTTAGTCTCCTGCCAGTTCACCTGGCGGAGTGTTGACCTTGGTTATAGATGTATACCAATCCATCAAGTCGGTGAGTGGCACCCTTGAGCACATGGTGCATCCTGAAGGGCACGCTAGCCAAAGAAACACAAGTTGGCGAGTGGTAACCTTGGAGCACGTGGCATCCTCGGCGCACACGTCGCGCAAAGGAAAAAAACAAGGCGAGTGGCACCCTAGTCTGTAGTGCGGGTCCTGAAGGGCACGTCGCATTGTGATGATGATGAGACAACCAGATGACCCTAGACCCAACACCCGATAAATTCTTACGACTTCCCTAATTAATTATCGCCCAGCTCAAATCTAAACCTAAATTCTAAAGTTAACATCTCTAAGATAAAAATTTTGAGACAAGCCCTAAGAAAGATCCTACAAAAAATAAACATATGGCGTAAACCAAAACCCTCCTAGTGTTAATTAAAGTCTTCTTAAATTTAAAGGGGTTAAAGTGCGGGGATAACTTCTAATTAAAATAATGCAGTTAGTGGTAAAAAGAAATACAGTTAAAAAAACATGAGAGTATAAAAGTAATGAATTTAAAATATAGAAAGGATAAATGTTTACTTATCTCTTGGTTTAAAATAAAAGAGAGAAATAAATAATAGAAATAAGGAAACTTGTAATAATGAAACCTAATAATGGAAAGTAGGGGACACAGTGGTAAAAAGAAAAAAAAGGAATCGGGTAATTAAGGAGTTACTAAAATGAACTAAATCTTGGCAACTTCATTTTAGGGAAAGCTATTAAAAGCATGTAAGGGGATATAGGAAAACCTAGGAGTAAATTTAGAGCGACTAAAGGTGAGGGAATTGAGTCTTTAATGCCAAAAGAAATTAATTTTTGAGAACCAGGATGAGGACACTTGGACGACAGAGAATTTTTGAGGATTGTCAATAAAAATTAAATTAATAATGATTTAAAAGGTAGTGGGATCCCAAATTTATATAAAAGAAGGGGAAAAGAAGGAAGAGGGAATCGAATGGTGAGCGTAAAGTTACACTGCCGGATTGTGGTTGGACGGATTGCTTGTGAGGAGTCAAATTTATCCTGCCTGTATTGGAGTGGTAGTTCAGCCCTGGGAGGCGAGCCGAGGAGCTAGTTACTCTCTGATAGTGTGTGGCCCCTTTTCGACTCAGGGAGATATGGGAAGCAGAGTACCCTAGTGATTGGATGGGGAGGTTCGGTGAGGTCGCTACAGCTCCATCTAGCAGGAGCTGCGTGGAGCGTGGGATGTGGCACGGAGCACGGGACATCTTCCGAAGTACAGAGGCAACGATGTGATTTTTATTTCTAGTAGAGTAGATTGTCTATTTATTCTCTTATGCGGTTATGAAGCATTATATGTCATATGCTGTTTCAGCTGTTGTATTTCGTTTTTGTATGTTACAGTGATGTTGTTCTGGAAATCTTTGTTGGGTTAAATTGTTAATGAATGTGAATTTCTGGAATTTTCGCTTTTGATATTTCGTTGTTGCTGATGATGGTAGTGACACGTTTTTTGGGGAAAGGATTTACCGTGTGGGTTTTCTTTGTGTTATCGGGTGTTTTATATACAGTGGGCATTATTATATTGAGCATTCTACATTCGATTTGGCACTCCTGGAGATTTATTCGACATTCTGCATTCTGGTTTTCAATCGGCATTCATGAACTCGATTTGGCATTTGCGTTCTGTGTTTGAGCATTCATGAACTCTGATTGGGCTTTGCATTCCGGGTTGAGCATCCTGCATTCGATTGGGCATTCCCTGAGATTGATTCAGCATTTCTGCATTCTGGTTTTCATTTATGCATTCATAATTTCGATTGGGCATTGCCTTCTGGGTTTGGGCATTGGGCATTCAAGATTCGTTTGGCATCCATGGACTGCTGATTCATTTTACCTCTGTGTATGGGCATTTTACATTTGTTGGGCAAAATCCTCTTTGTGGGCGTTCAATCTCACCGAGGGTGTTTAACCTTCAGCCATGGTGTTTCTACTTTTCCAGTGGCGGGGCGTTTCCACTTCTGTTGATGTATTCAAGCCTGTGTGCGTTTTTTACAGTGTGCATGGGTGGTTTTTTTTACAGCGCGAGTGTTATTCAACGTGGGCGTTTTAATCAGTGGGTGTGGGTTAAGTTCAGGGTGTGTTTATTATGTTTTGATTGATTGTGTACGTTCTTAATGTAGAATGCATTGTACAGGATGTGTGCGTTATTTCTGCGCTCCATGCTACCCTTCTCCAGCACTGAATTTCGAGATTGTACGTCATAATTGAATGAGTGTTAATGGTTGGGTTGGGTCTACGTTAAGCATCCGTCCTATGTCCTTATTGTTGTGTCTATTGACAACCTCTGCCCACGTGATTAAATCCCCTTTTCTGTGCCCACCAATCATATGGTTAATTCGTTGTTGTCATAATTTCTTTTATTATACCTGAGTCAATGGTAAGAGGGGCGTTTATGCCCGACTATTTTGGTAATTTCCTTGTTCCATGTGTTTCTGTATAATTTTCCCCTTTTTGCGTCCTGGTGGGATTTCTGTTCAAATGCCATTCATTGCTAAACTATAGGGTCCCTGCAAATTTAATGTGATACAGTTGAATTAAGGTAACCACATAGCTATTTGATGGTCTTCTCATTATAGTTCCCATGTGTCAGTATTAACCATGCATTGTAAATTCCTTACCTTTAGTTGATTGAGGATTATCATTCCACTGAGATATTACTAGGCTTAGGAAACACTTAGATGATATCTTTAATGTATTCGGATTAGACATCAGATATTCTAGATTTAAATCTCTATCCTTTATGGAAGATTCTTTTATTTATTAGGTACATCACGAAAGATATTCAACGCTCCATCTTGCCCCTTGAAAGATATTCAAACTTGGCTATATAGATATGTTGTGTAGTCTTGAAAACCGAGGGAGGGGACAATATAGTTTAAATAAGATTAGTACATTCAAGTTAAATGATAGTTTAAATTACATATATATCATGGTCCAATGTAAATGTAATCATTGTCAAATACATAGGTATGTAATCATCATTGCTAAATATGATGTTTCTATTGGAATAGTTCTTCCCTTATTACCATTGTCTTTTAACACACATAAGTTATTTCCTATTCTACTATAGTTGTCTAGTTCTACCATGGTTGGGGAAGGTTCCGCTTTTTCCTATCAAGGACAGTGACATTGTATTTCTGCTGAAGTAGGTGGTTTTATTACCGCTGCCTAGTTTATTGTTTAATGGTGATATTGATGGAAGTTGTAATAATTGATAAAGTGATATTAGCAAAGGTGATATGGTTGAAGGTAGTATTGTTAATTAATCATGGCTTCATAAAGAAGCAATGTTAAAGTAATTATTGAAATAATATGGTGGAATGAAACATGGTTAACGGTAAAGATGATGTTAGACTATGTAATGATTATGTCATAATTAAGGGTAATGATCATTGATGACATCGCATTGTGAGCTCCTCCCGTTAAATTGAAAGTCTTTATCTTGTAAGGTCATTATAATTTGGTGATTGCAGCATATAAGAGGTATTGTAGTTATAAAGCCAATCATGGTCCAGATATGTGATATAAATGAAAGATGGTTGATATTTCATGACAGTGCTATTTGAAATTTTATTGTTGTTAATAACATATGTGGTGCAATAACCTTGACTCACGGCCAATAAATTACTTGAGTTTAATAATTGAGGAAAGTTGTTGAATTTAAATTAATGTTGAACTCGGTGTTTCGTCGTCAGAGTCCTTCATGTCGTACTTTAGTAAGGATGTAGTCGCCCTTCTTTGGTTTATGTTGCAATTTGATAGTATTCAGTTGGTTGCTTGGTCTGTTGTGTCGGCGGGTATAGACACCTCCTTGTAGCCTTAGTATTACAGTATGTGTGTGATTTTTCATGAAAGAATCCAGTGCCGCATCAAGAGTCTCGCGCCCTTTAAAAGCAGGGTTGCCTTGCCACACACCTGACTTAAGATTTTCTAGTTTTTGCCTGAGCAGTCGCCAGGAGCCCCTCTAATTTCTTTAGAGAGAAGACATAAGACTAAAAGCCCCGCTTTTCTGTGCAGAAATAGTAAACTCTATCGTTGGATTCTCCATCTGTGACTGGACTGTACTTAACCCCTGGAGTCGCTATTCGTTTACAAACATAGTTGTATGCCTTATGCCTAGGGGAATTTATTGCCTGTTGTCACCGTGGATATGTCGGGATCGTCTTGTTGCGTTCATCTTGCTTGCCTCTTGCTCTAGGCCGGGTTACTAGTTTCTTCCTGAACAGTCAGCCAGGAGCCTGTCTAATCTTCTCTGAAGACATAGACCAAACGCTTTCCTCAGAAATAGTAACCCTAGTACCTTGGATCCTTCCCTCTATGTTCTTACTATACACCCCCAGTATGTCTTAATATTTTTGTTGTGCGTCGTATTCCTATGGTCGTATATTGTTGCAGTTACTCGTTGTGTTCCTTCAGTCTTTTTGTGTTGAACATCGTGGTTGCGTATTGTTTGTTGTCGAGTGGCGACATAGAGACAAGTGTGTTTGTTACTTATACACCCACCACACACCTTTAAAACAAAAAAATTGCACTTTGTTATCAGAGTTGTTGTCGAAGAAGGAGCAGGTCAAGCTACATGGTATCAGAGCCGGTTAGACCCGCGACTTGGGATTCGCCACGGCGTCCGTTTTCGACATGATTATACTTGATTATTATGTTGTTGGATCGAGTTGATGGGTGCAAGTGCAGCGGGAGCATGGTTAGAGGACGTCGGAGGCAGACGACGGAGCCGCGAAGAGGAGGCATGACGCCCAATGCGATCCACACCCAAATTAACCCCGTGGAGGTGAGCAGGTCATTGGACAGGAACAGATCGCAGTTGTCGATGTCGTGGGATGATGAGATCTTTTCACCAAGATGTCCAAGGTGTTGATCAGTCGATTGGAAAACGATGAGTCCAGGGTGTCGGAACCTGCTGAGGTTCCACCACGCACACCAACCATTACTGGTATCATTCACTATGAACTCAAGAAAACCTGAGTTCTTTTGGTGCCCGGCGCAGCCCAATCGAGGCATGCCGGTAGCTATGAGATGTGCTTCCGACTTCGCTGACATACCTCCAACATGAAGGTCCGCATTGACGGCCTCTTCAACTTAAGGAGAGCTCTTCTATGGTGGTGAAGACGCCCTACCGCAAATTTCGAACATGTATCGTCAAGACGTCATGAGAACTGGTTCGGTGAACGCCCGGTGAGAGTATCTTCTGAAGGAACGAAAGCCGCTCAATGAGTTCAAACGACACGACAGGGAGGGTCGCATGCGCCCGAAGTACGAGGCACGCTTTTATGGAGCTGCTCCGGTATGTTCCTCAAGACCAACACCGGTAGCTCAAGGTCAATCACCGTTTGTGTTTGACCTTAATGGCAACATCATGAAAAGGTTAGGATTTTGATGCTCAAAACTTGCACGATGTTGTCCAAAAGGCCCTCATAGCAGAGGAGGATCTTATCAGCAGGGGTCAGACCGTGACTCCATCGACCAGAAGGCTGTGGTTCCATTGGTGCACCGCAGCGACTGTGACAATCGCGAGTATACATACCGGGATATCGCGGTTTCCAGAGGGGAACCACATTCACTACACCTCGACGACAACCGCCACCCCTTAGTAGAGGACACCTTATCGAGGACCACAGCACCAGCACCAGCGCTGCCCGCAGCAGCAGCAGTTTAGGCCTGGTCTGTTCTGCTGAACAGGCTAGGGTTCCAGGCCAGTGGGTTGCCATCTTCTACTTCGGGTACCAGGACTACTGGGCTGAAGGTTGTTGGACATGTGGGGAGCCACACTACCAGTGTGATTGTCCTGTGGAGAGGACCAGAGCGTCCAGACTGGGGCCGACCCGCTACAGTGGGAGATATGGGCAAGGACCATCGGATTCATGCAAATGCGAATAACCGCCAGGCGAGCACCAGTTCATCGTGCTCGAGACGACAGGTACTGTCGCTGACCAGACCCTTAGTATTTTGATAGACCCAGGTGCTACTAAGCAGTTTCATTTGGTGCAGCGCTAAAAAGGGATTAAGGTTAAGGCAGTCAAACAAGATGATTTTATCTTCGCGGAGATGTAATTTCGAGCCAAACAGAAGAAGTCGAGGAAGGGTTATGGGTTGCGCCCTTAACCTGGGAGATTTTGTCAACAGGGTCAACTTGTACGTCACGATCTTTAGATCTTTAAGTGAGGTCGGATCGGTATGGATTGGTTAAACGCATGAGTATTATTACTCAAACCTTGCGATGAAGAGGTTGAGCTTGGTCGATGATGAAGCATATAGACGGGAGATTGAGGACTGAACAGGGAGTATCCTCGAGGTTCATCTCTTCCTTACAGTTACGGAAGAGTATTGGCAACGGGTGCAAGCTTTACGCATCCTTGCGCTAAATGAAAAAGGGAGTAGCAGAAGGTCAAGAACACCTTACGTGGTGGTGAAGGAGTTTGCGGTCATATTTCCAAAGGAGTTGCCTGGGATGCCGCTGCAAAGAGAATTGAGTTTACTATAGACCTGAAATCGGGACCGAACTGGATAGCAAGACATCCTTATCGGATGTCGTAATCTCCAGATTTGCAATGAGTTGAAAATGAAACCAAAGGAGTTGCTGGACCTGGGAATGATACGTCCCAGTGTGTCACCGTAAGTGCACCGGTCATTTTCATTCTGGAAGAAGGAAGGATCGTGAGGTTTTGCATTGACCACCATTAACTCCAACAAGGCAATGCATCAAGAATCAGCATCCCTTACTAAGAATTGATGATCTGTTCGATCAATGAAGGGTGTGACGGTGTCTTCCCAGCATCGATTTGGCGAATAAAGTATCACCAGTTATGATCAAGGAGGATGACGCCCCTAAGACCTCTTGCTACCCAGATTTGGACATTATGATTTTACTATTTTACCTTTACCAACAACGCCACAGGGTATTCATGAGTTTGATGAACAGGGTATTTTACTTCAGTACTTGGACAAGTGCATCCAAGTATTCATTGATGATATTTTGATCTACCTCAGACGACGGAGGAGCATGACGAAAGCACTTCTGGCGCTTGGTTCTACAATGTTTACGAGAACACAAATTGTATGGGAAGTTGTCCAAATGCCCTTTACCAATCGAGATTCATTACTTAGGGCATGACATCTCAGGTGAAGGTATCGCCGTGGATCCAAACCAAGGTTGAGTACATATGGAATGGCATGTGCCGACGGATGTCACAGAAGTGCATAGTTTTATGGTTTTAGTTATATTACCATCGACGGTTTGTCGAGGATTTTCAAAGATAGCAACCATCATGGAATTGCAGAAGAAAAACAAGAAGTTTGTTTGGACGGAGAAATACGAGGAAGCATTTCGGAGGCTTAAAAAAGTTGTTGACAACAACGCCAATAATAAAGGTCCCTGGACATGGACACAGACTTTGAGGCTGCACTGACGCATCCAAGGAAGGGTTAGGTAGAGTCTCTGATGCAAGACGGACGAAAGATTTCTTACCGGTGAAACCTGAGAAGGCATGAGGAGAACTACGACGACGACATTTGAAAGTTACCAGCCATTGTTTATGCCTTGAAGGTTTGACACTACCTGTTGGATGAAAATTTGAATTTACGATCATTGTGGGCTAACACATTTTTACGCAAAGCGACCTGAACATTTAATAACGACGTTGGTCGGAATTGCTTGAATAATACTTCCACATCGAGATTTTCATTTTACATAAAGGTAACAGTGAACTGAGTGGTGGATACTTTGAGTCGGAGGCCACATATCTTTTCGGGTGTTGCCTCTTCGGACGAATATACGTGAGAAGATTCTCACCTTACAGCGTGATGATGACTGGCGTACAAAGAAGCCGGCGATTTTATTGGACAAAAACACTATGATGGTACCCATGATATGAGGGATTTTCTTTGATAGCGATGGGTTATTGCTGGTTTATAGGTCGGATATAATGCACTAACCAAATGACGAGTTGAAGATGTTGATCCTGAAAGCGAGGCTCATAGAGCAGTTTACATGCTCTACCCAGAGTTATGAAGATGAGGGCAGACCTTAAGCCCTTGTTCTTCTGAAAGGAATGAAGGCTGACATAGTCAACTTTGTGGTTAGATGTCTGAGTGTCAAGAGGTAAAGGTTGAACATAGACATCCCACAGATTACTTCAACCATGCCATTCTGGAATCGAAATAAGTCATTTCTGATGGATTTTATTGTTGGATTGCCCCTGACGGCAGTGAGACACGACTCGATTTTTGTAGTAGTAGACACTCGGACGAAGAGTACTCACTTTATTCCTGTGTGTACTACATATCAGGCACCTGACATAGCGAGAGTTTTCATCGAGATTGTGAGGTTGCATGGCTGCCTAAGAAGATTATATCCAATCGAGAATCAGTGTTTACAGGACACTTTTGGACTAGTTTCCAAGAGGTTTTGGGAACTCAACTTAACTTTAGTACTGCGGATCACCCAGAGACCGACGGACAGACCAAACAAATGAACCAAAACTTGGAAGACATATTGCACATGTACATGATGGACCAACAAAAAGCCGCTGGGGAGGAATTATTGCTTCTAGTAGAGTTCACTTACAACAATACCGTGAGCACCATTAAGATGGTGCCTTTTGAGTTCATTTATGGGAACCATGTCGGACGTCCTTGAGTTGGATCGCTTCTGGTCCAACCAGGACCATATGATCCAAGAAAGTTTGAAGAGAAAATTAAAACCATAAGACAATGGATTAAAGAAGCCGCGAGATCTACGCCGTAAGAGTTATGTCGATGCACAATGCGAAATGACCGTAGTTACGATGTCGGCGATCGAGTCTTCTGCGGGTTAAACCGCATAAGAGTCTTCATCAAGTTTGGGAAGGGAGATAAAATCTCCTAGGTTCGTGGGACCTTTCGAGATTGTGGAGAGAAAGAGGTCTGCGGGCTCCATCGACTAGCCTTGCCTGACTCCTTGAGGCGTACATGCACCCATGTTTTTTCATGTATCAATTTTGAGACATTATATTAGTGGATCCTACACACGCGGGATTGGGCCAAGAGAGTTCTCAGGTATCAGATGAGGGAGCCAGGGTTGAGCCAATCTGCATTTTAGATCATCACATTCGAAAGTTACTATCGCGGAACGGTAGATCAGATCAAGGTCGAATGGGACAGTTATAGTCCGTGACCGGTGACTTGGGAGGACGCATATGATATGAGCCAACACTTTCCATTTTTGGTTTGATAGATAGACCTATGATACTGTGGTACTTATGATATTGTTGTACATTTATTCCGGTGACTTACCCGAGAAACTCTAGGATGAAGTTTATACCAAGAGGGGTGTATGTAACATCTCACTGTTGCAATCACAAAACTTATTCCTTTGGAGGACACTTGCTCATGATCTGGACTTTCTGAAGAATACATTTATGTTGATTATGATAAAAATTCTGATGACTATGATGTTTTACTACTTGATGTAAACAGGTGCTATTGACTCAGTTTCATTGAGTGTGCAGGGTTTCTGACCTTGAGGGGATGTAGAGGCATCGGTGGAACCCCCTTGGACCCGGATTGGTTAGCGAGTGTGTTATTTGGGTTGATTCATGTACGGTGATATTGCTTTGTTTTGATGATATGATATTGATTTTATGATATGTTGTTGATGTTCTGACACGATGGTTGATGATGCAGGCCGACGAGCATTTCGCTTCAATTCAGACTCATATATGGAGTAAAAGGGCCACACGTGATTTCCAGAGAGGTTCGAGGGAGAGGTGTGGACAGCAGCCCTGCCATTGAGCCTACTAGCACTCCTGCCGGTCTCCTCGAACTGTAGGTTAACGATTACCTATTTCGAGAGGGATCCACGATGCCATGAGGGCAGACTGCCACAATCTCTCATGATGATTCTAAGAAGTGCAATAAGGTGGGGGATTATTCCTTAGAGCCCTTAGTCTCCCACAAGTTCACCTGGCAGTGTTGACTCCAGGGTTATAGATGTCTACCAATCCGTCAAGTCGGTGAGTGGCACCTTTGAGCACGTGGTGCATCCCGAAGGCACATCGCGCAAAAGAAACACAAGCAGGAGTGGTAACCTTGGAGCACGTGGTGCATCCTGAAGGGCACGCGCAACAGAAGAAAACATATGAGTGGCACCCTTTGAGCCCGTAGTGCATCCCGAAGGGCACGTCGTATTGGTGATGATGATGAGACAACCTAGATGACCCTAAGACCTTAACGCTCGATAAATTCTTAAAAACGACTCCACTAATTAATTGTTGCCCAGTTCAAATTTAAACCTAAATCTAAAACATCTCTAAGATAAAAATTTTGACAAGCCCTAAGAAAAGATCCCAAAAAAAAAAAAAAAAAAAAAAAAAAAAACCCTCCTAGGTGTTAATTAAAGTCTTCTTTAAAATTTAAAGGTAAGGTGAAGAAGGGATAACTGACCGGAAATATCAAGTTAGTGGTAAAAAGAAATATAAAGTTAAAAAACATGTGAGAGCATAAAAGCAATGAATTTAAAAATATAGGAAGGGAGAGGGAGATAAATAAAAATAGAGAGAGAGAAAAAAAGAGAGAAATAAATAATAGAAATAAGGAAACTTGTAATAAAGGAAACTTAATAATGGAAAGTGGGGGACATAGGGTAAAAGAAAAAAGGAATCAACAATTAAGGAGTTACTAAATGAACTAAATCTTGGCAACTTCATTTAGGAAAGTTATTAAAAGCATGAGAGGGGATATAGGAATCCTAGGAGTAATTTAAGGAGTGATTTTTTGGGGGAGTGAGGGAATTTACTCTTTTAATTATTAAAAAGAAATTAATTTTGGAGAACCGTAGGGATGAGTGACACTTTGGACGACAGAGAATTTTAGAGGTTTGTCATTAAAAATTAAATTAATAATTATTTAAAAAAAAAAGTAGGTGGGTCTCAAATTTCATAAAGAAGGAAAAGAAGGAAGAGGGCATGAACGGTGAGCGTAACATTACACTGCCGGATTGTGGCTTCGACGGATTGCTTGTGAGGAGTTGGCTTTATCCTACCTGTATTGAGTGGTAGCTCAGCCTTTGAGCCAAGGCATTGAGAAGCTGGTCTTATTCTGATCTTGTGTGGCCCCTTTGTGGTTCAGGGGGCTATAAAGCAGAGTACCTCTAGCGATTGGATGGGAGGTACCGGTGAGGGTCTTCACGGTCGATCTAGCAGGACACACGGAGCTGCTGATGCATCGAGCACGTGGGACGTCTTCCGAAGCAGGCGAGAGGCAACGGTATGAATTTTATTTCTAGTAGAGTAGATTATCTAGTTATTCTCTTGTATGTTTATGTACGAATTATACAGTCATGTTACCCAGCTGTTGTGGTTCGCTGCATGCTACGGGCGACATCGTCAGGAAATCTTTGTTGGGTTAAATTCTTTTCGTTAATGAATGTGGGATTTCGGGAATTTCTTGTTTTATATTTCCATTGTTGTTGATGATGGTAGTGACACGTTTTTTGGGGAAAGGATTTACTGTGTGGGTTTTCCTTTGTGTTATCGGGCGTTCTATATACAGTGGGCATTATTATATTGAGCATCCTGCATTCGATTGGGCACTCCTGGAGATTTAGTCGGCATTCTGCATTCTGGTTTTCAATTCGGCATTCATGAACTCGATTTGGCATTTGCGTTTTGTGTTTGAGCATTCATGAACTCCGATTGGGCTTTGCATTCCGGGTTGAGCATCATGCATTCGATTGGGCATTCCCGGAGATTGATTCGGAATTTCTGCATTCTGGTTTTCATTTATACATTCATAATTTCGATTGGGCATTTGTCTTCTAGGGTCATTAATAAGTACTCAGGATCTCGTTTGGCATCCATGGACCATTGATTCGTTTTACCCGTGTATGGGCATTTTTTTTATATTTGGTGGGGCGAAATCCTCTCTGTGGGCATTCAATCTCACCGAGGGTGTTTAACCTTCAGCCTTGGTGTTTCTACTTTGCCAGGGGTGGGGCGTTTGCACTTCTGTTGATGTATTCAAGACCGTGTGCGTTTTTACAGTGTGCATGGGTGTTTTTTTTTTTACAGCGCGAGTGTTATTCAACGTGGGCGTTTTAATCAGTGGGCGTGGGTTGTTCAGGGTATTTATTATGTTTTGATGGATTGTGTGTGCGTTCTACTGTAGAAATGCATTGTACAGGATGTGTAAGGTTATTTCGCGCTCCATCCTGCCCTTCTCCAGCACTGAATTTCGAGATTGTGCGTCATAATTGAATGAGTGTTAATGGTTGCGTTGGGTCTGTGTTTAGCATCCGTCCTGCGTCCTTATTGTTGTGTCTATTGATAACCTCTGTCCGTGTGATTAAATCCCCTTTTCTGCGCCCACCAGTCATATGGTTAATTCGTTGTTGTCATAATTGCTTTTATTATACCTGAGTCGATGGTAAGAGGGGCGTTTCTGCCCGGCTGTTTCTGGTAATTTCCTTGTTCCATGTGTTTCGGTATAATTTTCCCCTTTTTGTGCCCTGGTGGGATTTCTGTTCAAATCGCCATTCATTGCTAAACTATAGGGTCCCTGCAAATTTAATGCGATACTGTTGAATTAAGGTAACCACATAGCTATTCGCTGGTCTTCTCATTATAGTTCCCATTTTTTAGTGATAACCATGCATTGTAATTTCCTTACCTTTAGCTGAATATTAAGGTAATATAAAAATAGAGGGATGTAATACTCTAACTTGGTTCAGAGCTCAATTTAATTAAAAGATTTAGTAGTTTCACTTAGATTATATTTTTAATGTATGCGGATTAGACATATCAGATATTCTAGGTTTAAATCTCTGTCCTTTATGAAATATTTTTCTTAATATTGGCATATCATGAAGGATATTCAACACTCCATCTTGCCCCTTTGAAAGATATTCAAACCTGGCTATATAGTTATGTTGTGTAGTCTTGAAAACCGAGGGAGGGGACAATATAGTTTAAATAAGATTAGTACATTCAAGTTAAATGATAGTTTAAATTACATATATATCATGGTCCAATGTAAATGTAATCATTGTCAAATACATAGGTATGTAATCATCATTACTAAATATGCTGTTTCTATGGGAATAGTTCTGCCCCTATTACCGTTGTCTTCTAACACACATAAGTTATTACATATTGTACTATAGTTGTCTAGTTCTACCATGGTTGGGGAAGGTTCTGCTTTTTCCTTTCATGATTAGTGACATTGTATTTCTGCAGGAAGTAAGTATTGGTTTTATTACCATGCCTAGTTTATTGTTTAAATATGATATTGATGGAAGTTGTAATAATTGATAAAGTGATATTAGCAAAGGTGATATGGTTGAAGGTAGTATTGTTAATTAATCATGGATTCATAAAGTAGCAATGTTAAATTAATTATCGAAATAATATAGTGGAATGAAACATAGTTAACGGTAAGGATGATGTTAGACTATGAAATGATTATGTCATAATTAAGGGTAATGATCATTGATGACATCGCACTGTGAGCTCCTCCCATTAAATTGAAATTCTTTATCCGGTATCATTATAATTTTGGTGATTGTAGCATATAAGAGGTATTGTAGTTGTAAAATAATGGTCTGGATATGTGATATAAATGAAAGATGGTTGATATTTCATGACAGTGCTATTTGAAATTTTATTGTTGTTAATAACACATATGGTGCAATAACCTCGACTCACGGCCAATAAATTACTTGAGTTTAATAATTGAGGAAAGTTGTTGAATTTAAATTAATGTTGAACTTGGTTGTTCATTGTCAGAGCCCCTTCTTGTCGTGTGCCTTTCGTAAAGGACGTAGTCGACCTTCTTGTTTATGTTGTACTTGATAGTATTCAGTTGGTTGCTTGGTCGGTTGTGTCAAGTGGGTATAGACACCTCCTGTAGCTCAGTATAGCAGGTTCATGTGTGTGATTTTTCTGCATAAAAGAATCCAGTGCCATCAAGAGTCTCGGGCCCTTTAAACAGGTTTCCACTTCAGGACACACCTAACAGAGATTACTAGTTTCAGCCTGAGCAGTCAGCCAGGAGCATGTCTAATCTTCTTTAGAGAAGACATAAGACTAAAAGCCCTACTTTTCCGTGCAGAAATAGTAAACTCTCTATCGTTGATTCTTCCATCTGTGGACTGGACTGTACTCCTAACCCCCGAGTCGTTGTCTCTTTACAGCTGTTGGTTGTATGCCTTATGCCTAGGGGCATTTATTTGCCCGTTGTCACTGTGATATGTTGGGATCGTCTTGTTGTGTTCGTCCTGTTTATGCCTCATTCTAGGTTGGGTTACTTGTTTCTGCCTGAGTAGTCGGCCGTGAGCCTGTCTAATCTTCTTTCGAGAAATATAAGACTCAAACACCCTGCTTTCCTGTGCAGGAATAGTAACCCTAGCACCATGGACTTTTCCCTCTGTTTTCTTACTGTGCAACCCCATTATGTCTTAATGTTGTGTTGTGCGCCCTATGCCTTGGTCATATTGTTACAGTTACTCATTGTGTGCCTTCCGTCTTATTGTGTTGAACATCGTGACAGCGTCTTGCTGGTTGTCGAGTGGCGACATAGAGACAAGTGTGTTTGTTACTCTACACCACGCACACACCTTAAACAAAAAAAATTGCACATGTTATCAGAGTTGTTATCGTAAGCAAGAGGTCGTTACAACATAGTTCCTTGTAACTAACCTTTGGAATAGATTAGAAGATCTAAATGTTCCTTTCTGCTGAGAGTTGTTGTGATAAGGTTGCACGAGAATGTTATTTCCAAGTTTAGAAACACTAAGGGTTGGTTGGAAGAATTAATTGTGATATGGGAGTTGAGAAAGGGTGTCTCACATCCCCAACCCATTTTGATATATACAACGACAAGTTAAAAGGTTGTTTGGAAGAAGCAGGTTGTGTTGGCATAAATCTATCTAGTATAGTTGTCATAATTATTTTTTACATTGATGATATTGTTCTATGGTGAGGAGTCCCTGTGATCTCTACAAGCAACTAAAAATTCTCAAGATTGTTTCTCTAGTAAAGGTTTGTTTGTTAACACTAACAAGACAAAGGTTGCATTAATCAAATACAAAACAATCACTTACATTAATTTCATGTATGAAAACATCAACTTGAGGAAGTGTCTTCATACAAATATCTCAAACCAATCTCATCACAAGATTAACATTATGGTGTTGAAAATAGTTGTAAATCAACAAAACTTTAGCTATGGGATAAGAAAAACCCTCTTCGAGATTCTCATCACTCCAATTATCAAATATGGTTGTGAAGTTTTGGGTTGCATCATCTCTAGAGTATCATGGAGAAAGGCAAACAAAATAATAAAAAATATATAACTTATAATTTTAAAATTAAAGGCAATACATCCCATCCCATCATTATAGAAGAAATATTTCCTGTTAAGAGCATGCATATGACTAGGTACTTAATGTACAAGAACAAGATATAAACAACATCAAAGACAAAAGGCTTCCTAATATTGCTTCTAACTCTAAAAGTCAAAACCACATGTGTCTCAAGCAGGGTTGGAATAAAGATGCCAAGTCTTGTCTAAATCAATGGGGATAATATTACAAATATTATTACATATAAATTAAGGAGAAATTGTGGTGCAATAAAGAATTAGAAAATTATATAAAATTATGATACTATTAGGAGGGGATCAACCCAAATCTAAAATATCAAAGGTATTTGTCTATTTTAAATAGATTAAAGAAGAAAATCAACATTGATGAAATGAGAAAAAAGTATCACAAGGTCCATAGTGAAAAGAGGCATTTGGAAATTCCTATAATGTCATGGGTTGAAATAATTTTTCATCTTTGTGACACTAAGAGGGTTGAAGATGAAAAACACTTTCTCTTAAAATGTCATTTGCACACACACATTAAATCACAATTTCAAAATATTTGTCACAATACCTACCTTCTTAACCTTTATTTCATGTAAGGTGTGGTGATTTAGAAATGCTTCTCTTAAAACTATTCAAATACAAAAATAAAATTCTAAAGAAAATCTAGTAAATTGGTATTAAGAGATGTTAATAACTATCATCTCCATCATCATGATTATATTATGTTATTATAATCATACCAATAGTATTTACATGGTTTACTATATATTTAATTATATCATATT
>SNQJ01S0025337.1:1052-16010 GCA_010110895.2 Picea sitchensis
CCCACGGACTCCCATAAAATTTTAATAAACGACAAACCAACCAATATCGGGGTGCCACATGGCAGCCCATGATTGGGCCACGTGGCACCTTACCATTCACTGAAAATGATGCCACATGTCACAACACGATTCGACCAACTGCCAGCCAACCAGATGTTGCCATGTGATCGCCATGTATGCTGCTGACATCATCTGACATGTAGGATGCTGACGTCATCCTGTGCCACGTAGGATGCTAACGTCATCCTGTGCCACGTAGGATTCTGATGTCATCCTGTGCCACGTAGGATGCTGACGTCATCCTGTGCCACGTGTCACCCTTCCAGTGGTGACACGTGTCACCTCTGAATTGGTCCAACAGTACGCCCAAAAAGTCAAATCTTCCTGACATGTGTCATCACCTGGAGCCGCCACGTGTCTTGTATGGACCTGCCACATGTCCTGTACGGACCTACCACGTGTCCTATACGGATTGTACGGACTGGTACAGTCAGCATTAAATTTTTTCTGTTTGGCTTGGCGAACAGATCACGATATCTTCTCCATACGGCGTCCATTTGACAAAGTAAATATACCACCAGAATCAGGAAGACGAGACAGACACAATGGTACTGTTTTCGTCACATTCCGAGCACTTTGAAAATTGAGCTAAAATTTGACCCCTGGTCCAGATTTTGATAAAGAAGCTACTCATACACCTCAAAGTAAGTTTAGAAGAGAGACACCTTCATGGATGAATCAAAGAAGATATGAGAGTGTTTGTAATGATCATTATTTCTCCTTATGATGAATATGGTCATAAAATCCTTGGATTGTAGGCATCATAGAAGAAAAATGAAGTTGTTGCAATAAAGGATCAGAGAACAAAGTTCAAGAAACTAGGACACTCACAGATGTGGATAGAAAAGATTGAACATGAGTGAAGTTAATTGTTGCAAAAAGAATTGCAGTCATGTGACAAGCATAGTATAAACTTTCTCAGATGATTTTAGAGTAATGTACAGGAAAGAAGCATCTTGGATAAAGACAAATACATCTGGTTAGAGATAGATGAAGATAAATGGGCAAATCCAAGGGTTTTTTGAAAAATATGAGCTACAATTGTGCAGAGTTCCAGTATGATAACACCACCCACATGTTGACGGGTGAAATTCACTGCTCCTCAACTGGAGGAGTGGATCCGGTCTGGGGTTTTCCAATTAACCCAAGTCGTTTGGATTAATTCACTCCAACGGGTTTAGCGGCTCCGTTGGCCGATCTAAGTCCTAAAGAAAGAGAAAAAATAACTAAAGGAAAAACAAGGATCTAATAAATGACAATTGCTAACAATTATACATACATCTAATATACATATGTAGTTTAACTAATTAATACTTATAAAATAACTCTACTTATCATATGCACACTATATACAAATAATTCTATTTCTAATATATATATAATATGTACACGCCACGAATTTTAATCTAAATCCGTGAAAATCAAATGTAGTTGGTTTTTTAAACAATGGGAAAGTTGTTATCTAATCTTTTTGATTTGTTTTCTTAGGTGTTTATATTTCATAAATCGAATATCAAACTGTCTAATTTAATAAAAGAAATAATAGATAGTGAAAAGTGTTTTAACTACAGGGAACTTCTATATCTATTATACTAAATAAATCAAATAACAGGGCTGGCCTGTTATCGCATCCAATATCTATTCAATGCGTAGCATCCAGTCACATTATCCAATGAGGTAAACCTGCACTAGATCTTAAGATTGCTCCCAATAAATATGAAGCAATAATGATGGAATTCGAATGACAAAACACATAAGAGATACAATCACAACAATCTCATAATTTTACAAGCAACCACAATAAGATAAACCTTGCTGTGAGAACTTGCGTATAAACGTTCAATCAAAGATAAAGATAAATCTCTTAATTCAAGTTTGAACGAATGATTACTGTGTGTTAAATATGGAACATGAAACATGGATAATATATAAACTTTTATTCTACCAGCTTGTAGTAAACCATGACAGTGAAAGCAATCATAATCTATTTACAAATCAAAATAAACATGACTTGAAAAAAACCACAATACTGAAAAGCTAAAGCTGTGATGAGTATTATATTCCATTCAAGTCTGTAAATGAAAAATCCATAGTTTTTCCCCAGGCTGAGATGATGCAATGTGTACAAAATAACATGCTTATATAGGTTCCAAGAAACAAAACTGTTTCATGTTGATAATATCAAATCTGTTTCAAAAATATGGGGGATGCAACCTCCCTGATTTCATTAGATATCAAAACTATCAACAATCTAATCTATTTACTAAAAACACAAAGTTGATATGGCTGGGAGATACCAACAGTGCCTCATATCTCCTTGGAAATCATGGGTTCCTGAAAACAAATGAAAATGGGAAGATTTTAGATATGTTTTCAATTGTCAAATCAAGCAATTTGAATTTTTCTAATTGGCTACAGAATCTTACGATTCTGTAGCTAGTTATAATAGCAACTACAATCATATTTTATTCAATAAATAGAGAAAACTAATCTTTATAAGAAAGATAATCTATTCAATCAAATCGTATATCCTAACTTGAGAGTGACAAAATCATGCTAAAATTAAACAAAATCATACCTCTGATCATGAAATCAAATCGAATCATGATGCTTGTAGTTGCTTCTACGTTTTTTTTAAATATCACATGTCCTGTAGATGTATAACTTGCTGACAGACTGATTGAATATCCTTTGGATTGATCAAGGGTTCACAGTAGGAGGCTGAGACACATGGCTAGACGGGTGAGAGGGATGTTGTGGGATGCTAAGGCACAGGCCCGGAGAGGTAACAAACGTTTCAACACTTGCAAATAGACCAAAATTCTCAGTTCATCCACAGAGCAAATATGAGATTTGACCTCTAAAGGACGAACTATATCTATGGAACGATCCAATTTCTGGTGAAACTGCCTGTAATGAAGGTAAAAGGGCTCATTTTGGTTCTGGGTTTTCAAGGGTTTGAACTAATTCAAAACCGTTTTCTCAGAATAGCTCATGCAAAAACATGTCTCTGGCAGGTAATTACGGGGTTATCTTAGGAACTCTTCAGTTACTTCCAATTGCACAGACTGATTTTTTCCCTACATCCATCAAAGGTTAAAGCAAACTCTTGGGTGACCTGCAGGTTAAAACTCTTAAATTTTTGGATGAACAAAAGCCAACCATTCCTTTCTAAGTCCTCTCTGGCATTATCATATGATAGTAGGGTTTGGACTCCATTAGGCTCGGCCCTTACCACTGGAGCCATGCCGAATGGACGGACAATTAACGCACAACACATAGGTAGTCTTTGGAAAAACACCACAGAACCATAGCCCTGAGCCTTATCAAAAAACCTTTCTGTGATGATTCAAATGATAGGTAAGGTGTTAATCACAAAGCGAGTGAACAAATTCGTGAAGCCTGAGACCATGCTAAGGTGTAATGACAATCATGCATGTCGTATGCTACCTTGGTATGCTAGGAGCAAAGTACTCTGAAAACCTAAGTGTGCACGTCATATTTTGATTGCAAAGTTGGGTAAGTTTGCAACATCGAATAGAAAAATGTTTCATGAAAGAAATATGATTTAAAATCAAACTAAAATCAATGAAAATCAAACATGGTGGGGGTCTTTCGTTCATGCAACCAATGCTTTCTCTTAGGCATAATTAGAACCAAAAGGATCACAAACAAGGAGAGAAACATGCTCATAGAAAAAAGTCACAATTCTATAATAAATCATAAGAGCAATTTGTCTTTAAAAACATAATGATAATCCCAGTCGCAAGTTTTCATACTTACAAAGTTTGAAAAGACAATAGGGAGAAGCGACAATTTGCAACTGTAATCTTCATTACCCTTCATGAAGGTTAATGAAATTTCATGACCCTGTGTAGGCAACTATGTAGATTAAAAAATAACAATTGTAATATTGTTGCCAACAATGGCGACACGCTGGGAGAAGCAATTATCTCTGTAATACGAATGAATTTAGGTTAGAGAAATCTGAAAGACTTCAAATCGAAGATCAACTGCAAGGTTATTTGAACATATTTAAAAAAAAACAAGACGCAACCTGGTTTCAGATACCTTTCGTTTAAAAGAATGAAACCTGGTGACAAACTTGGCAAAAGAAAGACACGACGTTTAAGTTAATGTCTCCAATACCGTTGACAGGGCCACTGCTGCCAGTAGGAATTCATAGCCTCGGCAAGGATGTCAATTAACTCACTCTGACATCTATATCCTATCCAAGAGATTTCAAATGAGAATGAAGGATGCTTATGGCCAACACAAAGTTCATACCTGAGAATTTTCTTTTACCTGACATTGCTTCACTGCCAGCAGGCCTGTTCAGTACCCCGACGAAGTTATCTTGGTATCATGCATGCATTTACCCACTGCCAACAGACCTGTTCAGTTTCCCGATAGGTTTACAAGCACTTCCCACAGTTCTCTGAGAATTTATTCACATTCTGATATAGTTTTAAAGATATTCAATAGAGCGGGGTGACGCAGAAAATTCTAGTTTCTTAGCATAACTTAATATTTCCACAGGCCTTTAAATTTTCTAGCAAACCTTCATCAAGATCTGAAAAACAGTTCATTAATAGAACCAATCTTCAAGGACGGGGAGACGTCATTGAGTTTATTTCTTAAAAAGTAGGGACAATGTAAAGAGACCTTTTAAATATATTCGTGAATACTTTCAAGTGCAGATTGAAACTGAGGAATCGACTTTCAGACAAAAGACACCTTGAACCAGCCTACAACTTCAGAGAAGGACAACAATAGATGTTTTGATAGCCTTTGACAGTTATTTTTGGGATGAAGCATTATGTTTCTCTTTGTCTGAGCTAGACTGTAAAACATGGATGTTCGACTCAAACGGACCAATGAACTAAAATGAAAACAAAACAAACCAACGAAGAAAAATTGGAAAGAAAAGAAATCCAAACAAAACAAATATGTACAGAAGGTGTATCTGAAGACATTATGCAAAAATCCCTTGGGAGACTGAAAGAAAATAGAAAAATCTTGTTTGATGTGAAAGTAGTCCTACTCGTGGTACCTCAGGTCAGGGTTGAATTTACGATTCAAATCTCTTTATTCTCCAATTAAGATTTCCATGATGATATTGCGTTTTTTGAAAATAAATATTCAACGAAAAGCAAAGAGAAAAGGATGAAGCAGACTTCCCTGACAATAGTCGTATTATGGTTCTCGTGGTGCGCCCACTTGCGTTCATGACTTGTTGACGGGCAAAAATGACCGTCCGTCAACAGAGAGAGTGGAACATGTCCGGGGTTGTCTAATAACCCAAGCCGTTTGGAATGAACCACCCTGACGGGTTTAACGGCTCCGTTGGCCGTTCTAAGGTCCTAGGAAAACCAAAGAGAAAACTAATCTAAACTAACTAATCTAACTAAAACAAAAAAAACAAACTAAATTAACTAAACTAAATAAAACGAACTAACTAAAAACAAACTAACTAATCTACTATTTACTAACTACTAACTATAATATAACTTATCTACAAAATATACAATATTCACAAAAATACAGATTTAAATAAAACCTGCAAAACTCATTTGCAATCTGCCCTATGACAGAGAAAGGTATTTCTTTTTTTTATTTTATAATTTTATAAACAAGAAATAAAACTTACTGAAATTAAACAGTCTAATATACTAAACACAAATATACATCTAATTAAACTACTAATAATATACTAAACAAACATATGACTAACTGACCTGGAAACACTCCAAATTTGTCCTGTGTATGATGACTTCGAAGCTGGTCGGAGGAAGGAAACTTGCACCGATTGATACAGAAGCTTCTAGTAAACGATAGGTTGCACTTTTCTTTGAGTTGTTTACAGGACAAACAAGACATAAAAAATCATAACAATTATATGATTTATAAATCTATGCAATAAGGGAAACCTGTTATGCAAAAACTTATACTAAATAATTCAACTTATAAAGAAGAGAAATCTGTCATTCACAAACTGAATCAAGCAACTGTTATGTCTTTAAATACCTGGAAGAAATCAGATATGGATTATATTGATTAAATTATATCACTTTCAAAAGACTAAGATAGCTAAAGTAGTCATTAACCAAATGCAAATTGATACACAAGAACATGAACAAAATATTGATATTATGAAAAGCTAAAGTTGTAGCATAATATCAAATTCTGTCTCAGTCTGTATTAAAATTCCATATCCTTGTTCTCCCACCAATGAGGATGATATTATTACAAAAATAATAAGTATATATAAGTTTTTCCACAGTGTAAAACCTCCTTGTGGATAATATCAAACTGTTTACATAATCTGGGAAGATATTCCCAAGATCAACTAAACTAGGAAACTAAAATGAAAGCAAAATATTTCAAATATCCTCCAACTGCTCATCCAATCAAATGTAATTTCAAATTCACCTGTAATGGACCAAAAATAACAAGTTAGAGAGATATTTTATGAGCAAAACAATAAAAATATGATTCCACAGACTTAGCTACAGAATCATCTGATTCTGTAGCTAGTCTGAAATAAGATACAGGATCAACATCGAAATTAAATCAAATCTTTTTAATAAAATCAAATTTAATTAACAACCAATAACGAATCATTTCATTTGAAAATGTTATATCATTTAAAATAGAATAGGATCAAAATCCAATAACAAAATAGAGAGACAAGGCATTCTTTATTTCGATTGTCATCCTAGTCGGGTAGACAAAATCAAAACCAAACAATTTTGCAAATCGTTTCACGTCCAATTTGAAGGTAATGCAATCAAACGTTATGTTTTCTTAATGACAAAAGATACGATCAGATCTAAACTAAATAGTTTGAATTATTATAGCTTCCATTGCCATAGGTAGATTAATTCAAACAGGTACGAGAATCAACTCATACAAAATCGTAACCAGATTAATTTAATTTTGATTAGAATCGACATAAGTGATAATTGGTTATTGTAAAATAGGCAAATAAACTCGATTGGTTTTGAACGAAATCATTGATTTCAAACGAATCATGACCGAGTTTAACATAGAAACAAATCGTGAATCTGGATATAACCAATCTCATTTTACAAATCAAATTCAAACAGAGTATCTATCGCAAATACGAATCCAACTGATAACATGGTCGAACTAACAATAAACCAATGTGAATTAACCGGCTGGGTTTTGTATGATCATTATGAATCAAATCCATTTTATGATTTGGGTGCGTTGGTACAGGCTTAAAAAATCAATGTTTGTGAAGAAACAGAGTCACACCGGAAACGATACAAGTTATGTTCCTGTTGTTTGAAAATCATATGGCACAACAACCGTAACAATTAACCTCATCAAAATCGTTACCAATCATAACGTATGCATCATAACGAAATCGAAACGAAATGTGATTGTGTTCAAAATTGAATATGAGAAATAGTTTCTGTCTAGAATAGATACAAACGACTTCAATTGATAGCAGAGCATCCATTTTAACTCACTCAAACAAATCAAATCCTTATTAAGATCAATCAAATCGATGAAAATCTAATAGAAGCTAAACTGGGAAAAACAAAATTCCATTTAATCAAAGAAAAGGTATGTATAGAATGCATACAATGTAACAGAGCCAATCAGTGTTGTGAACAGAGCTGTTTAAAACTGAATTCGAATCGTTATATAAACAAGTGATATCAAAACATACATGTGTAATGGCAAGGCTGCTCAATTATGCCAACCTAGAATTCACGACAACCGTGGTTGATTCCACATTTTTAAACAAAATGGAGCCTGTCGTCTTTTGTTTCTTGTCTATCGCTTGTATCTTGGCCTTTTGACTGGTAAGCAGTGCAACCTGCTCCTCCAAAGATTGAATTCTTGACTGGAGTATTTAGACATCATTATAATATCGCTCTAACCACGAACTACATTGATCACAAGGTGGCACTGTAGGTTTTGACAGAGAAAGAGAGGGTTTGGATAAATGACCGTGGGCTTCACAAGGCAACTTAATGCCTGGGTAGTTAGGGTCGTCTTGTAGGTAGGGGGGTAGGTTTGACACAAAGTCATACAAGGGTTCGGCACACAAGCCTTGCGAATAGGGGTATTTTCTAGCCAAGAAACGCTCCACTTCCGAATCAGAGTCCTCACTCAACACAATAGGGTTTGGTTCGACAGGGGGTTTTGGCTTATTTCTTGCCATTCGTGAAATCAGACGTGCATTCTTTTTCCCTTTGGCGTTTGTAGTATGGTTGGCTTTGGGCTTCTTGATCATAGGCTTAACAGTCTTAATGCTCTTAGACACAGTGTGGAGTAAGTCAACAGGAGGGTTGGTCGAGGGTTTAGGCAGAAGGACATGGTAGGGTACTGGGGGCACAACCTTGACCTCGCTCACCACAGGTTTATCAACTTGTGCAGGGTTCGGATCCTTGAAACCATTCCGAGCCACAAAACTGCTCTGACTATCCCCGAACAGACTCGAATGACAAACAACAATAAGCTTTACCAGCCCATAATGAAAAAGGCTACTATCAGCCTGGTTTCTTTTGTACTTCTTCGACATTTTAAATAGACTTCTATGAAAATAATAGGGCATATTGAGTTGATATCCCATAAAAACCATAAGCAAACATAGGTGGTGTAAGAATACAAACCTGTACCAACCTGCGCAGGTGATAAATTGCTTGATTATCATCAATAAATCATGCCAACGTTGTTTAAGCATCGTTACTGGCAAACCTTTATCACAGGAGGTAATTTTATGCGACTGGAAGAGCAGTGTCCATCGGACCTCCTCGACTTTGCAATTCTTGGACCATCGTTGTCCAGTGGTAGGCAAACCCGTAGCAAGAATGATAAACTGTTCATCAATTTCCAATTGAATATCACCGACCTCGGCTCGACAACCATCAAAGTTCATGGAAAATTGTCGAGCTACGCAGAGGTTAAAACCCTCGAATCTTCATATAAATGGAAGCCACCCATTTTCCCTAAGGTCACTATGGGCACTGTCAAACATCAACAGGGCCTGGTTTCCATTGGGTTCAACTCAGATGACTGGGGCCATGGTGCGAGCACATGGTAAGGGTTTGGTTCGAATTCACCAACGCACAGGAGCAGAGCTATTTGGTCTAACAACAATGAACGATCAAAGGGGGAAAGCATTAATGCACGTATGCGAGGGTGGTGGAGTTATTCACCGCCATGCACAATAGTTATGGTAAAGTACAACCAACAAGTTCCACATATGTTCAAACAATCATAGCATAGCTCAAAAACCATATCGTTTGGCCAACCAAAGAATCAAATGGAGAGTGTTATGCCAACGCGCCAAATCAACTATAGTTTTTAAAATCATTGACATTCAACGTGAAACCAACACAAAATGTTAGCCATGCGCCATTGTATAAACCAAAATATTTAAACCATTGTGCCAATGGATACTCATAAAAATGACAAGCCAAGAGCTATAAAAAGATTAACATAAGGATCACATCATATATAAAAACAAAAATAAATCATGACCCCTATGCAATTCATATAATCAATGATTAGGCAAGTCACAAGAAGTATAAATCCATATGTTCAATGACTCACAAACTTAATAAAATCAAGTTATGCAATTAATATAAGAATGTCCAAATAGGCATAGTTCTAAAATCCTTTCAGCCACATAACGATAAACCAAAGGTAAGTGCCATAGAAAATATCGATAAAAAGATGACGACAGGTCAAATAGTGATCGAAATGAGACCTCAAAAGGAGAAGTTTTCACGCTTACAGTCGTGAAAACTTAATGGAAACAAATTTGCAAGTGTCGTAAGAAATGAAAATATCGTCTATTTGAAAGATGCAACGACAATTTGAAGTTCGGAAGACATAGGTGTAGGCAGCTTATAGGACAATAGAAAAAATTGAATTGGTTGCCAACAATGGCGACACACTGGTAGAAGCAGTTATCTATGTCAAAAGAAATAAATTCAGATTACGACAACAAAGAAAATTTCAACTCAAAAACAACAACCAGAAAATCGTACAAACATCATCAGTAATCATTTTTTCCAACAGTGTTTTAAAAGATGAAAACCAATAACAGTCTTAAGATCAGCAAGTCATGATATTAAAGATAAAATCTTCGATATTGTTGGCATGGCCACTGTTGCCAACAGGCGTCCATAGCCTCAACAGGGTTGCCATTTAACCCACACTGACATATGTATCCTGTCAAGAAGTTCTGGATCAGAATAAAGGACATTAAAGAGGTTTCTTATATTTTTTTGCAGATTTTCATGTACCTGACATTGCTTCGCTGCCAATGAGCCTGTTCAGTACCCCGACGAAGTTGTCTTGGCGCCATGCATGCATTTACCCACTGTCAGCAGACCTGTTCAGTATCCCGATGGGTTTACAAGCACTTCCCACAGCTCTTATTCATAATTTTATTTTGTTTTTCTCTTGAAGATATATGGAAGAGAGGGGTGACGCTGAAAATTCTGATATTTTAACATATATTTTTTAGACCTCATCATAATTTTTCAGCACTGTCCTTTACTCAGTTCCAGAGATGTTTATAAAAACAACTTCCTACGACAGGGAGACATATTTTGAGTCATTCCTTTATGGAAAAGGGACAGCGTAAAAAGATAATACACGATCATGACAAACTTTGCTCAGAGATTGAAATCAATAAACTTCTTTCAAACACCAAAATTCTCCAACATAGGTATCAGTTTCAAAAACATATCATTGATGTTTGTACAAACTTTCAGAAGTTATTTCAGCGAAGAAATTTTTCTTATCGCCTTTGTCTGAATAACTCAGTGTACAGGTATGTATATTGTTCAAAAAAAACACAAACTGATCAATCAAATCAAAACCAAAAACAAAAAGCAAACAAAAACGTAAACAAAAGCAAAAATATATACATGATATACAAGGATAGTTATCAAGCAATGTATCTCTTCAGGGCTTGGCCATTCACCGGATAGGTGTCAAGATGCCCTTTGAGATTCTGCAATCGAAAAGAACTAGGACCCAACTTTTCAGCAATTAAAAACGGTCCAAGCCATAAGTTTTAAAACTTGGTGTGCTCACCCTTTCCTTCGTGTGGTTTGTCCCACTTCAAGACGAGATCACCTACTTCAAAGTTCCTATCAGAAGCAGAATTAGAATCGAACCAGCTTTTAATCAATTGTTGATGTTGATCTAACTTACGCTTAGCTTGGGCTCTTACTTCTTCCAATTTCATCTAAGCGTTAATGCGGCTTTTTAAAGGGGGACAATCTTCTTCTTGGACTTTTTGTGACAACTGAAGCGACGGAAGAAGAATGTGAGGTGGAAGAATAGCTTCTCTTCCATAAACGAGAAAAAAGGGGGAGTTACCTATAGTGGCTTTGGGTGTCACCCTATCAGCTCACAGTGCGTTCAGCAGTGCATTGTGCCAGTTCTTGTGATTTTCAGCCACGGTTCTCTTGATAATTTTGATCAAGTTCTTGTTTGTTGATTCTGCTAAGCCGTTGCCCTAGGGGTAGTAACTAGCAGAATACTTCAGCTTTATTCCCTTCTCCAAAACAAACTCGTTCATCTCAAGAGAAGAAAAGTATGAAGCGTTGTCAAAGACTAGACAATCAGGGATACCGAAACGAGTGATAATATTCAAGTTTAGAAAAGTGATAACCTGACTGGTGCTAACAGTTCTTAGCGCAGCAACTTCAAACCATCGGGTAAAGTAATCTGTGGCTGTCACAATATACTTGTGTTGTTGTGCAGATAGAGGGTTAACAAGACCTATGATATCAAGGCCCCATTGCTGGAAAGGAGAATCCACTGAGACGGGTTGCAAGGGAAAGGATGGTTTTTGTAACCGCCCTGATGCTTTCTGACAGATGATACATTTACGACACAAGGCATGGGCATCCCTAAAAAGCATGGGCCAGTAGTAACCGGCTCTTAAAACCTTATGAGCAGTAGTTTCGCCACCGAAGTGACCACCATCTTCTTCTGCATGCAACTCAAGCAAGACTTTTCTTCTTCGTCTTTCTCGAGACATCGCATTAGTACGCCGTCAAAATTCTGACGAAACAGTATACCATTAACTAGATGAAAGGAGGTAGACTTTAGTCTCAATGCTCTTCTCTTGGCTGGGTCAAGTTGACGGGGTGTTGATCCATGTTCAAGACATAATCTAATATCGTCGTACCAAGGACTAACGAGGTTTTGTGCGCAACAAATCAAACTTTGATCGCGTTGTTCTAGGTTTGACGTATCACCATCTTCTTGTTGTCCTGTTTCGGAATCAATAACCAACTTACACAACCCTTGGCCTCTTACGATCTGAGCTGGGGTGATTTCCAATTCATACTCCTACAAGGAGGTGACCCAGTTGGCTCTCTTCTCTCCTAACTCCTTCTGCACTAACAAGTTCCTCACGGCAGGGTAGGGGACAATGACTTTCGTCCTTGACTTCAAAAGATAGGACCGGAAATGCTTAACTGCTTTGAAAACAACGTAGGCTTGCCGATCGACCGTTGGGTAGTTAAGTTCAGCACCTTTGAAAGCATAGCTCATAAAGGCGATGAGTACTTTGTTGTTCTTGGAATTATTCTGAGTTAGGATTGCGGCATAGGAACGATCAGAGGAAAAAGTATAGAGTGTAAAATCTTGAGAGAAGTCAAGGCTCATGAGAGACGGAGCATCTATTATGGCCTTCTTTATGGCATTAAAAGCTTGATTTTCTGTGGGTCCCCAGTGGTATTGGGTGTCTTTCTTAATTAGGTTCTGGAGAGGCCTGACCATTTTGGAGAAGCTGGGGACAAATATTCTCACGAAGTTAATCTGGCCTAGGAAAGACTGGATGGATTTTTTGGATGTAGGAGGGGGAAGTTTAGCGATGACTTGGGTCCTCTTGGGGTCAATAATCATCCCATCACTAGACACAATGAATCCTAGTAGTTTACCCTGTTCTACTGCAAAGATGGACTTTTTGGGGTTCAAGGAGATGTCGTATTTACGACATCGTAGCATAACTGCTCGTAAGTGAGCTAGATGATCGTCTTTGTTTTTATAATAAACAGTCACATCATCCAAGTAAACTATGACGGAGTGATTGATTAAGCCTCGAAAAGCAATGTCCATTTCTCTCTGAAAGGTAGCACCAACGTTAATCAATCCAAAGGGCATTTTGCGATAAGCATAAGTGCCCCACGGGGTACAGAAGGTAGTTTTTAGTTGGTCTGGTGGAGACATCAGGACTTGGTTGTATCCAGAGAAACCATCCAATAAAGATAGCCTCTCGGAACCAGATACCTGTTGTAGGATCTGTTCCATGGGAGGGACAAGATAGTTGTCTTTGTCAGATGCTCTATTGAGATTTAGGAAATCGACACAAAGTCGAATTTGCCCATTTTTCTTCCGCACTGGGACAAGGTTGGACACCCATTGAGTGTGCCTAACAAGAAAAAATATTTTATCACTTAGGAGTTTATTCAATTCTTTTTGAACGGTCGGTTCTAGTTTAGGGTGCATTTTCCTCAGTTTTTGTTGGAAGGGTAAGGTTTGGGGCTTCATCGGGATGACATGTTGTATGATATTAGGATCGAATGTTTTAAGATCATCGTATGTCCATGCAAAGACATCCTTAAATTCTTTAAATAACTTAACAAAAACAACTTTTTCTTGTCTAGAACATCCCAAGCCTAGATTAATGCACTGAGGATTTTCACTAGTTCCTAAATTGACTTTTTCATAAGACAAAGAGGAACTATTGGTTTTACAATTGACCGTCTTTTTAAATTTATCTTCAAAATCATAAAAAATTTCTAACCTAACAATGGAATTGGGTATGAAATTTACCATGTCCGATAGAACTTCAGGAGATTTCGGATCAGGTATTACCGTAAAATCGTGCAAATTGTCGTCGTGCATGCGTTCATCTATCACTGCGCCTCGAAAGGTTTCTTCCATGTGCAGAAAGTTAATGATTTGTTGATCATCGTTAAATAATATCCAGTTTGTGATATTGTCAGGAACAGATGGTCGAAACAATAGCTCTATGGAGAATGCATTTGGAGATTAGCCTTCTGCAGGAAGAAGTTTAGAGGCAACATTAGCTAGTAGATCTGCTTCATCATTATTTAATCTAGGAATGGAATTTATATTGAAAGCGGAAAATTTGTTCATTAAACTCCATACCTCAGAATGGTAACTTTTGATATGCGGGGAAAGACAGTGTATAGAATCCCTTACTTGTATAACCACTATTTCAGAGTCGCCAAATACAACCAAATTTTGAATGTTCATTTCCAAAGCTTTTCTGAGACCTTGCAGTAAAGACTCATATTCTGTAGTATTGTTAGTGCATTCAAATTCTAGTCTACAAGCCATTAATTTCTTGTTACCTACCGGATCAATAATGATGCAGCCTGCACCAGCTCCTTCTTTAGACTTAGAACCATCAAAATATAGAGACCAAATTTGGTTTCCATCCGGTACATGGGACTGTTGCATAGAAGCTATTGGTTTCATGTATGCTACGGTCTTGGACTGCTGTTCTGGATTGTTGATAGGTGAAACCTCATCCATGAAATTTCCAAAGAAGGTGTCCATCCCTTGGACTTCTGGTGACTCAGTCGGAGGTGTATATGGTTCGTTAGGATCGTTCAAATCTGTGACCGTGAACTTAAGGTAACACTCACGATTCACCCTGATCTTGTTAGGCTTACCGTTCTCTAGAAGCCATAAGTGAGACCAGTCTGTTGCGAAGTAACCATGTAGCTTCTCCGACCAGTTCCTGCTAAAAAACAGACCATACACTTCTGGAATATCCACCACAATTATATCAATAACCTGATGAACCTTTGGGTTAGACGATAATCTAATCAATACATTCTTTAGTTCGCCTAT
>SNQJ01S0025337.1:16020-41012 GCA_010110895.2 Picea sitchensis
GTGTTTCAAGAAGAGATTGACGGATAATCTCTTGTGTATCACCACCTGTAGGATTAGGGGTTGCTGGCTCAACTGTGATCTGCGTATCTTCGGTTGAAGTAGTTGCTATTTGAGGGGGAATATTATCTTGTGAATGGCTTCTACTCACTATAGGTGAGCGATTAGGGGGGGGAGGAGTCTTGCAACCGCCTCGTGCCATTAATTAAGTTCAGGCCCTCCTTCTAGCGCCATTTGTTGATGGGCGAAAATGACCGTCTGTCAACTGACAGAGTGGAACCGGTCCGGGGTTGTCTAATAACCCAAGCCGTTTGGAATGAACCACCCTAATGGTTTTAATGGCTCTGTTGGCCGTTCTAATGTCCTAGGAAAACCAAAGAGAAAACTAATCTAACTAAAACAAAAAAAACAAATTAAATTAACTAAACTAAATAAAACGAACTAACTAAAAACAAACTAAACTAACTAAACTAAATAAAACAAACTAACTAATCTACTATTTACTAACTACTAACTATAATATAACTTATCTACAAAATATACAATATTCACAAAAATACAGATATAAATAAAACCTGCAAAACTCATTTGCAATCTGCCCTATGACAGAGAAAGGTATTTCTTTTTTTTATTTTGTAATTTTATAAACAAGAAATTAAACTTACTGAAATTAAACAATCTAATATAGTAAACACACATATACATCTAATTAAACTACTAATAATATACTAAACAAACATATGACTAACTGACCTGGAAACACTCCAAATTTGTCCTGTGTATGATGACTTCGAAGTTGGTCGGAGGAAGGAAACTTGCACCGTTTGATCCAGAAGCTTCTCTTAAATGATAGGCTGCACTGCTCTTTGAGTTGTTTACAGGACAAACAAGACATAAAAAATCATAACAATTATATGATTTATAAATCTCTGCAATAAGGGAAACCTGTTATGAAAAAACTTATACTAAATAATTCAACTTATGAAGAAGAGAAATTTGTCATTCACAAACTGAATCAAGCAACTATTATGTCTTTAAATACTTGGAAGAAATCAGATATGGATTATATTGATTAAATTATATCACTTGCAAAAGACTAAGATAGCTAAAGTAGTCATTAACCAAATGCAAATTGATACACAAGAACATGAACAAAATATTGATATTATGAAAAGCTAAAGCTGTACCAGAATATCAAATTCTGTCTCAGTCTGTATTAAAATTCCATATCCTTATTCTCCCACCAATGAGGATGATATTATTACAAAAATAATAAGTATATATAAGTTTTTCCACAGGGTAAAACCTCCCTGTGGATAGTATCAAACTGTTTACATAATCTCGGAAGATATTCCCAAGATCAACTAAACTAGGAAACTAAAATGAAAGAAAAATATTTCAAATATCCTCCAACTGCTCATCCAATCCAATGCAATTTCGAATTCACCTGTAATGGACCAAAAATAACAAGTTAGAGAGATATTTTATGAGCAAAACAATAAAAATCTGATTCCACAGACTTAGCTACAGAATCATCTGATTCTGTAGCTAGTCTAAAATAAGATATAGGATCAACATCGAAATTAAATCAAATCTTTTTAATAAAATCAAATTTAATTAACAACCAATAACGAATCATTTCATTTGAAAATGTTATATCATTTAAAATCGAATAGGATCAAAATCCAATAACAAAATAGAGAGACAAGGCATTCTTTATTTTGATTGTCATCCTAGTCGGGTAGACAGAATCAAAACCAAACAGTTTTGCAAATCATTTCACGTCCAATTTGAAGGTAATGCAATCAAACGTTATGTTTTCTTAATGACAAAAGATACGATCATATATAAACTAAATCGTTTGAAATTATTATACCTGTCATTGCCACAAGTAGATTAATTCAAACAGGTACGAGAATCAACTCATACAAAATCGTAACCAGATTAATTTAATTTTGATTAGAATCGACATAAGTGATAATTGGTTATTGTAAAATAGGCAAATAAACTCAATTGGTTTTGAACGAAATCATTGATTTCAAACGAATCATGACCGAGTTTAACATAGAAACAAATCGTGAATCTGGATATAACCAATCTCATTTTACAAATCAAATTAAAACAGAGTATCTATCGCAAATACGAATCCAACTGATAACATGGCCGAACTAACAGTAAACCAATGCGAATTAACCGGCTGGGTTTTGTATGATCGTTATGAATCAAATCCATTTTATGATTTGGGCGCGTTGGTACAGGCTTAAAAAATCAATGTTCGCGAAGAAACAGAGTCACACTGGAAATGATATAATTTATGTTCCTGTTGTTTGAAATTCATATGGCACAACAACCGTAACAATTAACCTCATCAAAATCGTTACCAATCATAATGTATGCATCATAATGAAATCGAAACGAAATGTGATTGTGTTCAAAATTGAATATGAGAAACAGTTTCTGTCTAGAATAGATACAAACAACTTCAATTGACAGCAGAGCATCCATTTTAACTCACTCAAACAAATCAAATCCTTATTAAGATCAATCAAATTGATGAAAATCTAATAGAAGCTAAACTAGGAAAAACAAAATTCCATTTAATCAAAGAAAAGGTATGTATAGAATGCATACAATGTAACAGAGCCAATCAGTGTTGTGAACAGAGCTGTTTAAAACTGAATTTTAATCGTTATATAAACAAGTGATATCAAAACATACTTGTGTAATGGCGAGGCTGCTCAATTATGCCAACTTAGAATTCACGACAGTCATGAATGATTCCACATTTTTAAACAAAATGGAGCCTGTCGTCTTTTGTTTCTTGTCTGTCGCTTCTAGCTTGGCCTTTTGACTGGTAAGCAGGGCAACCTGGTCCTCCAAAGATTGAATTCTTGACTGGAGTATTGGGACATCATTATAATATCGCTCTAACCACGAACTGCATTGATCACAAGGTGGCACTGTAGGTTTTGACAGAGCAGGAGAGGGTTTGGATAAATGACCGGGGGCTTCACAAGGAAACTTAATGCCTGGGTAGTTAGGGTCGTCTTGTAGGCAGGGGGGTAGGTTTGACACAAAGTCATACGAGGGTTCGGCACACAAGCCTTGCGAATAGGGGTATTTGCTAGCAAAGAAACACTCCACTTCTGAATCAAAGTCCTCACTCAACACAATAGGGTTTGGTTCGACAGGGGGTTTTGGCTTATTTATTGCCATTCGTGAAATCAGACGTGCATTCTTTTTCCCTTTGGCGTTTTTAGTATGGTTGGCTTTGGGATTCTTGCTCATAGGCTTAACAGTCTCAACTCTCTTAGACACAGTGTGGGGTAAGTCAACAGGAGGGTCGGTTGAGGGTTTAGGCAGAAGGATATGGTAGGGTACTGGGGGCACAACCTTGACCTCGCTCACCACAGGTTTATCAACCTATGCAGGGTTCGAATCCTCGAAACCATTATGAGCCACAAAACTGCCTCAACTATCCCTGAGCAGACTCAAATGACAGACAACAATAAGCTTTACCAACCCATAATGAAAAAGGTTACTATCAGCCTAGTTTCTTTTGTACTTCTTCGACATTTTAAATAGGCTTCTATGCAAATAATAGGGCATATTGAGCTGATATCCCATAAAAACCATAAGCAGACGTAGGTGGTGTAAGAATACAAACCCGTATCGACCTTCGCAGGTGATAAATTGCTTGATTATCATCAATAAATCATGCCAACGTTGTTTAAGCATCGTTACTGGAAAACCTTTATCACATGAGGTAATTTTATGCGACTGGAAGAGCAGTGTCCATGGGACCTCCTCGACTTTGAAATTCTTGGACCATCGTTGTCCAGTGGCTAGCAAACCCGTAGCAAGACTGATAAACTATTCATCAATTTCCAATTGAATATCCTCGACCTTGGCTCGATAGCCATCAAAGGTCATGGCAAGTTGTCGAGCTACACAGAGGTTAAAACCCTTGAATCTTTGTATAAATGGAAGCCACCCATTTTCCCCAAGGTCACTACGGGCACTGTCAAACATCAATAGGGCTTGGTTGCCATTGGGTTCAACTCGGACGACTGGGGCCATGGTGCGAGCACATCATAAGGGTTTGGTTCGAATTCACCAATGCACAAGAGCAGAGCTATTCGGTCTAACAGCAATGAACGATCAAAGGGGGAAAGCATTAATGCACACATGCGAGGGTGGTGGAGTTATTCACTGCCATGCACAATAGTTATGGTAAAGTACAACCGGCAAGTTCCACATCTGTTCAAACAATCATAGCATAGCTCAAAAACCATATCGTTTGGCCAACCAAAGAATCAAATGGAGAGTGTTATGCCAATGCGCCAAATCAACTATAGTTTTTAAAATCATTGACATTCAATGTGAAACCAACACCAAATGTTAGCCATGCACCATTGTATAAACCAAAAGCTTTAAACCATTGTGCCAATCGATACTCATAAAAATGACAAGCCAAGAGCTATAAAAAGATTAACATAAGGATCACATCATATATAAAAACAAAAATAAATCATGACCCCTATGCAATTCATATAATCAATGATTAGGCAAGTCACAAAAAGTATAAATCCATATGTTCAATGCCTCACAAACTTAATAAAATCAAGTTATGAAATTACTATAAGAATGTCCAAATAGGCATAGTTCGAAAATCCTTTCAGCCACATAACGATAAACCAAAGGTAAGTGCCATAGAAAATATCGATAAAAAGATGACGACAGTTCAAATAGTGATCGAAATGAGACCTCGAAAAGAGAAGTTTTCATGCTTACAATCGTGAAAACTTAATGGAAACAAATTTTCAAGTGTCGCAAGAAATGAAAATACCGTCTATTTGAAAGATGCGACGACAATTTGAAGTTCAGAAGACATAGGTGTAGGCAGCTTATAGGACAATAGAAAAAATTGAATTGGCTGCCAACATGACTGCATTATTACAAAGAGAAATAGTAAGGAATAAAACTGAAAGAAAACTATTCCTAAGCCTACCCTAACTACTAAACAAATCAGAATACTACATGAAGTCATGCTTCCAATGTAGCCATCGGAGTAACTCCAATCCTGCAATGAAAAAAAAAAAAAAACATTACTAATAAGAATGGTAATATATCAAAAAATGACAGAAACATATCACACTTACCTTCATAATCATCATCTAAAAACAAAGTAAGCAAGATCTTACCATTCCCTTGAATATCCCTTTGTACGAATCCTCCAACCATTTTGCAATCTTGTCGTGATAAGGGTCATAATGGCATGGGCGAGTGTAAGTAAGTTTAAAAAAATTGTCAAGATTATGAGGAAATGAAATAACCATCTGCCAAGGATGAAATGCCCCATCCTCCTGACAATTCTCTAAGTGTTCATTAATTTCTTCACATGGAGGATCTAAAAGAAATATGTCATGCCTACTTCCAAGATACTTAGGTAAAAAGAAAGCAAGCATAACTTTATCTTTATTATGATTTTTTTATATATATGAATATTCAAGCCATCCTAAGATCCTGTCACAAAAATGAGGGTTCAAACCATGACTTTGATGAAACAAATATATCGATGGGAAAATCATCATAAGAGGACTTGTGACGTCAGTCAGATCATTGGTTTGAATGATTCCTTTGATGAGATTGATCATTTCAAAATGTGAAGTATAAACATTACAATTTGAGCTGATCAAAGAGCGAATATGCAACGTAAAATGTTTGATCTACATAAGATATAGTGCATTGTCTTTTTCAACAATAAACTGTGTAAAATCATCTCGCAACACGTCCTTTTCCCATATGAGTGATGAAAGTGAACAAGCATCAAATCCAACTTTATCAATGTTAGTTTTGGAATTGATTTCACCAAAATTTAGCATATTGAAAGGATATGATTGTGGCGGAAAAGAGTAGGATGTTGTAGGTAAGATGTCAAGTCCAATAGAGTCTAGGAAGAGATCGGGATATAAAAAATAAAAGGAATCAGAAATAAGCACATGAAAAGAATCTCTTGAACTACGATAATTAACAATGGTATTCTCAAGACATTTCTCTTTACTTTCTTTAAAACTCTTACTCTATTTTGGTGACGAATTCCTCAACATAATATGATCATCTTGATTTGCCTTTTGTGTGATAGATAATTCAAAATTTATGTGACAAACATCTAGTCTTTCCTGTGGACAAAGTGCATTTTGATGATGAAGGTTTAAGGTTTCTTCTTCTAGTTGCATATCTTCTTCTCTAATCAGTTTCATAGGAGTATTAGAACGTTCAAGATGATTTTCGTCACTTAAGTGTTCTTCAATGACTGATTTTAAATATTGATTAGAGCATGAGTTACAAGAATGAGGATATTCACCTTGAGACAGAAACAAATCTTCTTCCATATTGGTCAAAGACTGAAAATACAATGTTTCAGAGGAAAAACTAATTTGGTTGTCATTAAGAACCTGGTCAATAGATTCTACCTCCCTAGCTTGTTCAATATTGTCGGAAGGATTCTTCTCATCTTGCAAATAAAATTGTTCTTGCAGTTGAGTGATAGGATTTGCAATTGGTTCTTCGTTCGTGATTGAATATGACTGGATGGAAGGGATGCAAGCATCATAGAAGAGATTTAATGCAAATGACATGTCATCGAGATTAAATCTACAGAGGATATGATAGACTCTTGTCAAAAAGTCTTCCGAAGATGAATCGTCGTTGATTAGCGAAGTATGAAATTCTTCACACAATTGATCGAAATCATAAATTTCAAAAGCATCTAGAAATTCATCTACAAATTGAAACCAATAAAAAATGTGACATGCTAGAAAGGATTCAAACCAATGTTTAATCCGAACTCTAAAAGTAAAAGCGAACAGTATGCATAAAACTCTTAAATCCGAGATGTCATGTTTGATGGATTTGCACCAAAACTTGTTAAGGTGGTCTTTATCAGATGTATTGCCTCCACCATCAAAGGTGAGTTTGTACAAGCGAGAGACTGTCTCGTCGGGAACATCGGGTAATGAGAAGTGGAAATCATGTTCCAACACAGTGATTTGGGGAGCCATGAGGAAATTGAATACATTTAAAATAAAATCTCCTACAGGGCCAGCTTGTCAGTCAACCCTCCTTCTAGCGCCATTTGTTGACAGGCGGAATTGACTGCTCGTCAACTGGAGGAGTGAATCCAGTCCAGGGTTGTCCAATTAACCCAAGCCATTTGGATTAATTCACTCTGATGGGTTTAGTGGCTCCGTTGGCCGATCTAAGTCCTAAAGAAAGCGAAAAAATAACTAAAGGAAAAACAAGGATCTAATAAATGACAATCGCTAACAATTATACATACATATAATATACATCTATAGTTTAACTAATTAATACTTATAAAATAACTCTACTTATCATATGCACAATATATACAAATAATTCTATTTCTAATATATATATATAATATGTACACGCCACAAATTTAAATCTAAATCCATGAAAATCGAATGTAGTTGGTTTTCTAAACAACAGGAAAGTTGTTATCTAATCTTTTTGATTTGTTTTCTTAGGTGTTTATATTTAATAAATCGAATATCAAACTGTCTAATTTAATAAAAGAAATAATAGATGGTGAAAAGTGTTTTAACTACAGGGAACTTCTATATCTATTATACTAAATAAATCAAATAACAGGGATGACCTGTTATCACATCCAATATCTGTTCAATGCGTAGCATCCAGTCACCTTATCCAATGAGGTAAACCTACCACAGATATTAAGATTGCTCCCAATAAATATGAAGCAATAATGATGGAATTTGAATGACATAACACATAAGAGATACGATCACAACAATCTCAGAATTTTACAAGCAACCATAATAAGATAAACCTTGCTTTGAGAACTTGCATATAAACGTTCAATCAAAGATAAAGATAAATCTCTTAATTCAAATTTGAACGAATGATTATTGTGTGTTAAATATGGAACATGAAACATGGATAATATATAAACTTTTATTCTACCATCTTGTAGTAAACCATGACAGTGAAAACAATCATAATCTATTTACAAATTGAAATAAACACGACTTGAACAAAACCACAATACTAAAAAGCTAAAGCTGTGACGAGTATTATATTCCATTCAAGTCTGTAAATGAAAAATCCATAGTTTTTCCCCATGCTAAGATGATGCAATGTGTACAAAATAACATGCTTATATAGGTTCCAGGAAACAAAATTGTTTCCTGTTGATAATATCAAATCTGTTTCAAAAATATGGGGGATGCAACCTCCCTGATTTCATTAGATATCAAAACTATCAATAGCCTAATCTATTTACTAAAAACACAAAGTTGATATGGCTGGGAGATCCCAATAGTGCCTCATATCTCCTTGGAAATCATGGGTTCCTAAAAACAAATGAAAATGGGAATATTTTAGATATGTTTTCAATTGTCAAATCAAGCAATTCGAATTTTTCTAACTGGCTACAACATCTTACAATTTTGTAGCTAGTTATAATAGCAACTACAATCATATTTTATTCAATAAACAAAACAAACTAATCTTTATAAGAAAGATAATCTATTCAATCAAATCATATATCCTAACTTGAGAGTGACAAAATCTTTCTAAAATTAAACAAAATCATAGCTCTGATCATGAAATCAAATCGAATCATGATGCCTGTAGCTGCTTCTACGTTTTTTTTAAATATTGCATGTCCTGTAGATGTATAGCTTGCTGACAGACTGGTTGAATATCCTTTGGATTGATCAAGGGTTCACAGTAGGAGGCTAAGACACATGGATGGATGGGTGAGAGGGGTGTTTTGCGATGCTAAGGCACAGGCCCGGAGAGTTAACAAACGTTTCAACACTTGCAAACAGACCAAAACGCTCACTTTAGCCATAGAGAAAATCTGCGATTTGACCTCTAAAGGACGAGCTATATCTCTGGAACGATCCAATTTTTGTGGAAACTTCCCACAATGAAGGTAAAAGGGCTCATTTCGGTTCTGGGTATTCAAGGGTTTGATCTAATTCAAAACCGTTTGCTCAGAATAGCTCACACAAAAGCGTGTCTCTAGCAGGTAATTACGGGGTTAGCTTAGGAACTCTTCAGTTACTTCCAATTCCATAGACCGTTTTTTTCCCTACAACCATCAAAGGTTAAAGTAAACTTTTGGGCAACCTGCAGGTTAAAACTCTTAAATTTTTGGATGAACAAAAGCCAAACATTCCTTTCTAAGTCCTCTCTAGCATTATCATATGATAGTAGGGTTTGGACACCATTAGGCTCAGCCCTTACCACTGGAGCCATGCCGAATGGACAGACAATTAACACACAACACATAGGTAGGGTTTGGAAAAACACCACAGAACCATAGTCCTGAGCCTTATCAAAAAAACATTCTGTGATGATTCAAATGATAGGTAAGGTGTTAATCACAAAGTGAGTGAACAAATTCGTGAAGCCCGAGACCATGTTAAGATGTAATGACAATCCTGCATGTCATATGCTACCTTGGTATGCTAGGACCAAAGTACTCTGAAAACCTAAGTGCATGCATCATATTTTGATTGCAAAGTTGGGTAAGTTTGCAACATCGAATAGCCAAATGTTTCATGAAATAAATATGATTTAAAATCAAACTAAAATCAATGAAAATCAGACATGGTGGGGGTCCTTCGTTCATGCAACCAATGCTTTATCTTAGGCATATTTAGAACCAAAAGGATCACAAACAAGGAGAGAAACATGCTCATAGCAAAAAGTCACAATTCTATAATAAATCATAAGAGCAATTTGTCTTTAAAAACATAATGATAATCCCGGTCGCAATTTTTCATACTTACAAAGTTTGAAAAGACAATAGGGAGAAGCGACAATTTGCAACTGTAATCTTCATTACCCTTCATGAAGGGTAATGCAATTTCATGACCCTGTGTAGGCAATTTCATGACCCTGTGTAGGAAGCTATGTAGATTAAAAAATAACAATTGTAATATTGTTTCCAACACCACAACAACAACATTTTGATGTACAAAAATGATATACATGACATCCTGTAGAGACAACAAGAGGAAAGAAATTGTCAGAAAGAGACGAACTTTTACCAAAGGGGGACAAAAGTCATAATAAGAGAGAGAAGAGTGACAAGGGTAGTCATTTAGTTTTGAAAAGAAACGGTTGATGAATGAGTCCCAGTAAGAGAGGTGAGCAATATTGAGTATACTACAGAGGACACAACTGAAGTTGAAGATGAACAGGTCCAAGAATCAGAAGGAGGACACTCTAGTTTAGATACAAATACTCTGGAGGACTCAAATAAGAGATTACATCTTGTCAGGGGGAGTATGTGTTGGTTGAATATCTGATACCTTCGCAAAGTACTGCAAAAACTCAGGGGGAGCATGTTTTTCTTTGACATTGATGTCAAAGGGGGAGAAAAGGAGTGGTCTGGATGTTATAGTTGGAGATCCAAGAAGAATAGTGAAACCTTTTAGGGTTGCCATCAATGCCGAAGGGGGATATTGTTGGCATAATTTATAGGAAAGCGTGTGCTTGTCATTGATGGCAAGAACAACAATGACGATGACATGATTACAGGTAGAGGGTGTAGAAGGATTCAAAGCTTAGAAGGAATCAAAGATCATGAGTAATAGTGTGAGTTTGCAGAAGGAATCAATCTCAAGAGGAATAGATAATATTTGCATGCAGAGATCAAGTGTGTACCAGGGCTGAGGTCTAAGAGAAGGACTCTCAGGAGGAGCAAAGGTCGAGACCTTGGAACACTTAGAAAATCTTCTAATTTAGAGAGATCAGAAAGCTCAGGAGGAAGAATGAAAGTGGTCATTGGATCACCAATCCTGAATACCTAATGACCGTTAGATCAACATCCTGTGACCAAAGGAATAGTAGAGGAGAAGTACATATATGATCCGTTGGACCTGAGCACTGAGGATCAACATTCGTTGGATCCAAAAATAAATGCACGAAGGATAAGCCTTTGGATGAGCGTAGGAGAGAATACTTGTCAAAGTCCCGAAGTTCCGAAGTAAGCAGGGACAGTCCATCTTTAAGACTGAAAGGTGGCACACAATCTTCAACTCTGGAGAAAATAAATTCAAGGACTTTTTAGTTTGAGACTTGAAAAACCTAAAGTCTGGAGAGTTGGAGAGCCAGAGTAAATGAAAGTCGTCAAATCAGTTTGAAGTGGAAGGACATGATATCTAGAAAAGTTGCATCACAGAAATATCGATTCGTCGATCTAAGTTCATGATCAATGAATAGGATTCACTTTGGATATAAAGATATGAGGAGATTACGCTAGGGAAAGTTTGAGATTGGATTAACCCGAAGCCCAGAAATCTAAAATGAATAAGGACCATCAGATTTGGAGGATAAACGAGGACCGTTGGTTCAGGGTTGTTGGTCAGCAGACCACATCAACAAAAGGGAATGGTGGTAGACCTCATCAGAAGACCACATTGGCAGACCATGTCAGTAGACCACGTCAACAAATACGCATAGCATAATCAGAAGATGACAAGCATCAAGAGGAAATTGTCTCGTTCCATGTCAACAAGTGATGTAAGCAAGTTACATCACTCCGGGATAATTTATTCAGGAGTTTCACCATTAATAAATGTCACAAGTCTTGAAGGTCCGAAGGCACTCTCAGTTGTCAATATAAGATACTATACTGACTGTTAGATCAAGGAAACAATGGCACAGTCAGAGAATGACAAGTGTCAAGTTGAAATCATCATTTCAGGTACGTGAAAATCACGAATCAGAGTGACAAGTGGCAACTTCTCGGCTCATGACGTGTCATCAAGTGACACAAGAGTTACGTCACTCTGGGAGTTTTTATTCAGGAGTTTTACCACTAGAACTTGCCCAAAGACCCAAATTCCTGAATTTCGAAGACTCAAAGTGGACACGAGATGTCCCATCTGAAGATCAGTTCAAGAGCAGTCTCATCTGTCGATCTACTACAATGGAAAAATAGTGTAAGTGAAAACGTTAACTAACAATAAGTGGTCTCTGTCGTCATATGACTGACTCAGTAGGTGATCACTCTGGAGGAAAGAACAGGTTGATATTTGAAATCTCTGAAGTCCAGAGACCCGAGGAGATCTCAACAGTTAATCTGAGAGGGACACGTGTCAGAGGCTAGTCAGCTCCAGAATATTGAAGTGCGAAGGAGAAAGGTTTGAGATTGTCAAAGGCCGAAGTATTAGGGTGGAGGATAGTCGTTGGATTAAAGGGACATGCGTCGTTGGATCATGGACTCCAAGTGAAATGCTCTGAGAGCAAGCAGAGTTTTAGAATAAAAACTCCCGAAGCCCGAAAGGCAAAATCAATCTCATCCATTGGTTTGGAGGTCCACATGTCACTCATTCATTGAGACTAAGGACCATGTGTGGACAAAGAAAAGAAGGCAGAGCCATCGATTGAAGAGGACAGATGTCAGTAGATCTTCCATTTTGGAAGATATCTAGTCAACATCGAGGTTTGAGATTTGAAACTCTCAGAGCCCGGATCACAAAGTAAATCTCAACCATTGATTTAGGGAGGTTAGATATGATTCGAAGATCGTAAAAGGACATATCTGAACCATCTTCTTAGGATCACCCTCAAGATTGTGAGATCGACAGTCCCATCGCATTACAAGGACATAACATGCTCGGGTCTTAATTTTTCATAGGCAGGCTGCAATCGAAACCACGGTTTTGGAGAAAGGACGCATAAAGGATCGTAGTGAATTGCAGGGAGAAAAGTGGGCTTCCCTCAAATGGCCTATGTATGCGCCCGCAATTGCATGGTCACATGAATCTCATTTCCCAAGGTCATATCAAGGGAAGATCTAGCACGTCGCTAAGCTCCACTTCAGAGTTCGGGAGATCGAGAGTTAGGAGATTCGGGGTGACTCACGACAGATGACCCCAAATGTGAAGTCCCGAAGTGATTGGCCCCTGGTCACCATCGGTGGTCATGTGAAAGGAAAGGGCTTAGCCAGGAAAGCTATCACCCACTATGTAGATTTCTCAAAACGTGAAAAGGCACCAAAGGGATGAACGTGCAAAACTTTTTCTTAGTAACTACCAGAACAAAGTAATTACATCTGCCAGAGAATTCGAGGAGTTTTAGGGTGACTGCCAAAGGAGATGAAGAGTCTCAAGGTAACTACTAGTGAAGTGAAGACTCATCATTTAGATAATTGATAGATGGAAATGCATCGAAGATTGTAACTGCCAAAGAAGCCAAAGAATCTCAAGATAACGACCACTAATGAAGAACAAAATCGGGATGATCACCAGAGGGGATGAAGAGTTGACTGTATGCCTTGGCAGAGGACTTGGCATGATAAATATGCACAGAACAGAGAAGAGATGGTTGTTGTTGTTGAGAGTGATTCATGCGGGTAGAATCATGTTGTGCGCAGGAGTTGAAACACACAGAAGAGGCGTAGCGCATAGAATGGAAATAAGACAGAACATAAAGCATAGAAGAAGTAAGGAACATACATGCATATCTGATAAGAGGAAGAGAAAGTCGAGGTGCGCATATAGAGACAGAGAAGAAGATCAGAAAGCTCAAGAATATGCGAGCAGGAAGACACTGATGCAGGAAGAGAAGATCAGTGTAGTAGAACAATGATGAGACTAGTAAGCCATTAATAAATAATTTATCACTGTCATAGTTTATGAGAAGAAAATATTTATATCTCAGGGTGGTAGGGAGGTGCTAGGGAGGACTTTTTTCTTCAAAGTTTCAAGTGGGTGCTTGAACACAGGGAGTTGTAGCTTCCATCTAGTTGCAGGCAAAAAAATCAGGGTGGCAGGGTGGTGCAAGGGAGAACTATTGTTCTCTATTATACAAGTTGGTGCCTCTGTAACTGGAAGTTGGTGCTTCCATCCAGTTGGTGCTGGAACACTCAGGGAGTTGGTGCTTCCTTCTAGTGGGTGCTAGAGAAACTAGGAAGTTGGTTCTTCCTTTTAGTGGGTGTTAGAGAAATTAGAGAGTTGGTGCTCTCAGCAAGTTGCAACTTGTAAAACATAGGTTGTAGCCTCAAGAGGAGTCGAAGCTCCTAAGAATGATAGTGTATAGAAAATAAAGATTACTTATCAAATCAAGAAGAAGAGGTTTTTCCATTTATGGGTTTCCTCAGGAAATATCTGTCTCTGTATATTTTATGTGTGTGATTGATGTTGAGTATTTTATTGCTTACCTCCCTGCATTATTGTGATCATCATTGAGTTTTCTATAAAGAGTTTAAAATGGGCATGATTGTTTAAGCACAGTAACAACTGATTCACCCCCCCCCTCTCAAATGTACAACAATTGGTATCAGATCCGGTTCCTTTTATTTAAAGGTAGATCAATAAGCTTAAACATGACNGGTGGATCTCATTATTATGTTACTTTTATTGATGATGCAACTAGAAAAACTTGGATTTATTGCATTCGACAAAAAATTGATGTTTTTGATACTTTTAAGAAATGGAAATCTTGGGTTGAGAATGAGACAAGAAAAAGGTTGAAGTGTCTCAGATCAGACAATGGAGGTGAATATTGCAGAAAGGAGTTTGATGATTACTTTTCATACCATGGGATTTGTAGAGAGAAGACAGTTCCGGGAACACCGCAAGAAGATGGTGTGTCAGAAAGGATGAACATGACAATCATGGAGCATGCAAGGAGTATGAGATTGCATGTTGGTTTTCCCTTACAGTTATGGGCAGATGTTGTAGATACTATTGTTTAATTAATAAACAGAGGACCATCAATCTCTTTGGATGGTGGAATTCCAGAGGGGGCATGGACATGTAAAAAGGTAAACTATTCTTTTTTGAAGACTTTCAGTTGTGAAGCATTTGTCCATATAGATAAAGAGAATAGAACAAAGCTTGAGGCAAAATCCAGGAAGTGTACCTTTATTGGATATGGTGTTAATCATTTTGGTTATCGCTTATGGGATTATGAAAATTAAAAATCGTTAGGAGTAGACATGTCATATTCAATGAGAAGGTCATGTACAAAGATCAGTTGCAGGGAAAGATACAAGAAAAAGAAAAACTAGAATACACAGTGCTTGATGAGATCACTGAAAAATAAATTCCAAAGGAACCAAAAAATCAAAAAGTACAACAATAGGAGAAGCATGTACCTCAAACTCCTGTAAGTGTTGTTAGAAGATCTACTAGGTTAAGTAGACCCCTTGAACGATACTCTCCTTCACTGTATTATTTATTGTTCATTGATTCTGGTGAACCAGAATGTTATGAAGAGGCAATGCAGGTAGACACCAAAAATAAGTGGGAGAAAGGAATGAAAGAGGAAATGGATTCCCTAGTAAACAACTAGACTTGGGATTTGCTTCAGGTTCCTGCAGGAAAAATAACATTACAGAATAAATGGGTTTACAAGTTGAAGGAAGAATATGGAGGCAAAAAGTGGTACAAGGATAGACTTGTTGTAAATGGGTTTGCACAAAAGAAAGGTATATATTTTGATGAAATATTTTCTCTTGTTGTTAAAATGACTTCAATTAGGATTATTTTAAGTCTTGTGGTAGTAGAAGATTTACATCTTGAACAATTAGATGTAAAAACAACTTTTCTCCATGGGGATTTGGAGGAAGAGATTTATATGCAATAGCCACAGGGGTATGAGGTCAAAGGGAAGGAGAATTTGGTATACAAGTTGAAGAAGAGCTTGTATGGCCTAAGGAAATCTCCAAGGCAGTGGTATTTGAAGTTTGATAGGTTTATGACAGCAAAAGGTTATCATTATGATCACTGTGTTTATTTTAAAAGGATCGAAAATGGAAGTTATATTATCTTTCTATTGTATGTATATGACATGCTTGTTGCAGGGTCTAATATGAAGGATATAAATGTGCTCAAGAAGAAATTAGATAATTCATTTGCGATGAAGGATTTGGGTGCTGCAAATAAAATCCTTGGTATGAGAATAACAAGAGACATGAAAAATCACAAATTGACATTGTCTCAGGGTGAGTACATAGAGAAGGTGTTGGATAGGTTTAGAATGCAGAATGCAAAACCAGTTAGTACACATTTGGCTATCCATTTCAAATTAACTAAGGAAATGTGTCCCAAGACACAGGAGGAGATAGGATACATGTCCAGGGTCCCTTATTCATCAATAGTTGGAAGCTTGATGTATGCGATGGTTTTCACAAGACCAGATATTGCACATGCGGTGGGAGTTGTGAGAAGGTATATGAACAATCCAGGTAAAAAACGTTGGGAGGTAGTAAAGTGGATTCTCAAGTATTTGAGAGGTACTTCTACTCATGCATTATGTTTTGAAGGTTAAGACATTGTTCTACATGGATATGTTGATTCAGATATAGTAGGTGTTAAAGATAGTTGGAGGAGAACCACATGGCATGTTTTCATTTTAGGTGGAACAACAATAAGTTGGATTTCGAAACTACAAAAAGTTTGTTTCACTTTCAACAACAGAGGTAGAGTATGTTGTTGCTATAGAGGCTAGTGAAGATATGATTTGGTTACAGAGGTTTATGGACGAATTGGGAAAGAAGCAGGAGAATAGCAGGTTGTATTGTGACAGTGAGAGTGTCATTCATCTTGCAAAGAAATAATCCTTCCATTCAAAGACTAAGAATATACATCTCAGGTACCATTTCACATGATCCGTCCTGGAAGATGGACATTTGAAGTTGGAAAAGATACACACTAGCCAAAATCCTGCAGACATGTTAACAAAAGGAGTAACTAGGGAGAAACTGAGTTCTTGCTCAATTTCAGTTGCTCTTCAAGCATGAATATGAAGATGATATATTTTCCAAGTCCAAGAAGTATCATAGTCCAGCATATACAACAACGGTGGATTTGTTGAGATGAGTCTGCAAGTGGGGAGATTGTTGGTTGTGGAGCCTTCTTCTTGATTCAACGGTCTTTGTTTTTAGCTGTGTTTATGCCCCATGAATACTTTACACCCCGGAATAATGTACATTTCTCCATGTAGGGGAGTGTAGGGGGGGATTACCCCCCCTGTGGGGTCCAGGGGAAAGTGGGCCCTCGAAAGAAAATTTTCCTTGTAAATTATATTGTAATTTCACAGTAAATCTGGACCGTTGATCATAAGGTCGTAGATCCAATGATAGAAGTTATCTTAGGGTTTTTTTCCCTAGAAGGAAACCCTCTTTTATGAGGGAAATATATTGTGGTTATGTATCATTGTGAATATTATATTATGAGTGATGAGACTGTGAGAGAAATAAGAGGAAGTTACATCAGGTGTGTTGTAGGTTGTATCCCTTCATTTGCTGGATAATAATAAAGGAAGGATCTGGAAATTTCTCTGGTGAATGTAGCCCACATTGGGTGAACCACGTATATATGTGTCTCTATTGTATTGTGTATCTTCTGTGTTTTATTTCCACATTTGTTTTATTTCATTTCTCCACAGTCATGTTTTTCTAACAACTAGTAATTGCAAATTATTAGAATCTACCTTGAAGACAAAGACTTCAAATTTTCTAAAAGAAAAACATAAGAAGATATGGAAAGAAAAACAAAAGGAATCATAATGTAAGGTAGTATTGTATGCCAAAGATAGAATAAGTCAATGATATGTCGACAATGGGTGTTCAAAACACATGACATGAGATAAAAAAACATTTATCATCCTGAAAAAGGATAATAAAGGAAATGTTACATTTGGAGATGATGTCTCTGCCAAAATACTTAATAAGGGGACAGTCGGTATGGGAAATGATAGAACTAAAGAAGAAACTATCCTATTAATTGAAAATTTGAAACCTAGTCTCCTTAGTGTGAGCCAAACATAATATCAAGGACACATTCTCATTTTTTACTCTAAAAAATGTGATAATAGAAAAGAAGAATCTGGAAACTTAGTAGCCATTGCAACAAGGAAACCAAGCGATGTTTATATCTTAAATACAAAAAAAGAAGAAAATGATGCATGAGTCAAATAGATGAAAATTGGCTATGCCATAGAAGAATGGGACACATAAATTTTGATAACCTGGTAAAAGTAAGTAGCAAGGAAGCTATGAGAGGTATGTCGAAAATTATAAAAAATTCAAACCATGTTTGTAAGAACTTCCAACATGGGATGCAAACAAAAGTAAGATTCAAGACGAAAGAGTATTCTACCTCAAAACCATTAGAAATTGTTCATACCGATGTATGTGGGCCAACAAGAACAAAAAGTATACAAGGAGAATATTATTTTATTTTATTCATTGATGACTATACTAGAATGACTTGGGTGTGTTTTCTTAAAGAAAAATCAAAAGTTTTTGAAAACTTTAAAGTTTTCAAAGCACTGGCTGAAAATGAGATTGATATCAAAATTAAGTGTCTCATGTTAGACAATGGAGGGGAATTTACTTCCAACAAATTCAATGCATTTTGTGAAACTCATGGAATCAAAAGACACTTTTATGCTCCAAGGACTCCTCAACAAAATGGAGTGGTTGAAAGGAAAAGTAGAACTATTCAAGAGGCAGCAAAAAATGTGCTAAATGAATCTAGATATCGGATATATATTAGAGAGAAGCAATGTATATAACTATATACATACTTAACAAATGACAACTTAGAGTTAACTATGACAAAACACCATATGAGTTATGGTATGGAAGGTCAGTATCACTTAAGCACTTCAACGTTTTTGGGAGAAAATGCTACGCAAAGAGAGATGATGATAACCTAGGAAAATTTGATTCGAAAACTGATGAAGACATATTTCTTGGTTACTCATCCTCCAAAAGTGCCTACAAATGTTATAATCTAAGGCTACACAGCAATGTGGAAAGTGAAAATGTAAAAGTGGATGATCTAAAAACAAAAGGGATGAAATCTCAGGTTAATCCACAAATTGATGAAATAATAAGAGATGATGATGATGAAGAAAGTATAGATATACAAGAGGAAGAATCGCAACATGAAGAAGAAAAGGAAGAGGAAGAATCACAAGAAAATTCAAAAGAAGAGTCACCAAGACAAGATACAAAATCACCATTACAGAGAGTACGAAGAGATCATTAAGAAAGTTTAAACCTTGGTAATAAAAGTGTTGGAGTTGAAAGAAGAAGAAAACTAATGGACAAATCAGAAAAACGTCTCACTATCCTTAATAGAACCCAAAACATTTGCAGAGGCTAGTAAAGATGAATACTAGATCAAAGCCATGAATGAAGAGCTAGATCAAATAGAGAAAAAACAAACCTGGGAAATTGTCCCAAGAAAATAAAAATGTGGTAGGGACCAAGTATATTTATAAAAATAAATTTAATGAATATGGTAAAGTTATAAGAAATAAATCAAGATTGGTGTGCAAAGGGTATGCACAAGTAGAAGGCATTGACATTGAAGAAACCTTTGCTCCAGTTGCAAGAATGGAAGCCATCAGATTATTTATAACATACTCGTGCTTTAAGAATTTTAAAGTCTATCAGATGGATGTAAAGTCTGCATTTCTAAATGGAGACCTAAAATAAGAAGTCTACAGAGAGAAACCAAAAGGATTTGAATAACCAGGAAAAGAAGAACAAGTGTATAGATTGAAGAAGGCACTCTACGACCTTAAACTAGCACCCAGAGCATGGTATGAAAGACTAATCCCAGTGGATATTGGTGGATACCCACCTATTCCACTTGGACCCACACCATTGCTTCTTTCAGTTTTTCAGTTTTTGCACAATTTACTATTTTTAGCATTTTTTTGGCTGATGAACTTCTGAAGCCGTTTTGAGGCCCTAAACGACATTTTTTGGGAAAACAGGGAGCAACATGGAAGTTGCTTCGATAAGGCTCAAATCAAAAGTTGTAGTCCTCATATAGATATTTCTAATAAGGTATTGATCACGTCAAACATAGATCTTTCTCAATAATAAATAGGCCTTCGAGCCTCATTGTAACATAGTTCAGAGGCCAGTAGCCGCCACATCTCTTCTCAGAGATAAGCTACCAACGCCCTAGTTAGTTTATTTCCATTCTGTCTGTAATCATATTTCAGTCATTTGTTATTAATGAAATGAAGTTTTATTTCCACTGCATCTCATCGTTTACGTGTATTTCTGTATTTTAATGTGTTCCTGCATAAATACAGATCAGTGGTATCAGAGAAGTCTGCTCGTTCTCAATCCTTATTTACATGTCCCCAACGAGGTTGGGGTATAATGAGTTAGGGATCGATCTGGTTGAACCTTTGCAAGATCAACCTCGCAAACCCTGACAGTCGCCCATGGGGGAAGAAAAGAAAGATGAGGGAGAAAGATATCCTATCAAAATATTGCTCGAGGAGGCCCTCAAGAAACAAAGGAATGCGATGATGGACAAATTTTCCTAGATCCTTCTGTTGGCATGTTTAACAGGAAGAATGTTCTTGTCATTGATGGCAAGAAAAACAATGAACCAAACCTCGAGAGTATGCAGCAATCAAAGCTCAGAAGAGATAAAGATAGTGCTTTGCGCTTTCCAGAAGTGCAGTTGAGGTCCAAGAGATGGACTCACAGGAGGAGCAAAGGTCGATACCCTTGAACACTTAGAAAAAAAAAAGCTTAGGAGGAAGAACGACAATGGTCATTGGATCACTAATCCCGAATACCATATGACCGTTAGATCAATATCTAGTGACCAGAGGAAGTGCAGAGGAGAAGTACATATATGATCCATTGGATATGAGTGCCGAGGATCAATAGTCGTTGGATCCGTAAATAAATGCATGAAGGATAAGCCTTTGGATGAGCGTAGGAGAGCGGACTTGTGAAAGTCCCAAAGTCCCAAAGTCCCAAAGTAAGCAGGGAGCATCCATCATCAAGACTGACAGGTGGCACATGATCCTCAACTCCGGAGAAAATCACTTCGAGGATTTTTTAGTTTGAGACTTGAAAAACCCGAAGTCCAGAGAGCTGAAGAGCCGTAGTAAGTGACAACTATTAGATTAGTTTGAAGTGGAAGGACATGACAAGTTAGAAAATAAGCATCGCAGAAAGACTGAATCGTCGATCTCAGAACATGATCAATGAACAACGTTTAGTTTGGGTCTAAAAGTTGCGAGGAGGTTATTGTTCAAGGATTCTCACTTCTGAAGAATTGATGACTTGAAAATTTGAAATACCCAAAGTCCCGAAGGCTGAAGTCTTGAAGTGAATAAGGATCCACGTCAGCAATACTACGTCAACAAGGACACGTAGCACAATGAGACAATGACAAGTGTCAAGTTGATTCAACATTTCAGGTATGTGAAAATCACAAATCTGAGTGACACGTGGAAACTACTAGGCTCATGACACATCATCAAGTGATGTAATTAAGTGACGTCACTCTGGGAGTTTCCCTCCGGGAGTTTTACCACTAGAAAATGACAAAAGCTCCAAAGTCCCGAATGTCGAAGTCCCGAAGTGGACACGAGACGTCCAATTTGAAAGATCGCTTCAGAAGCATTCTCATCCGTCGATCTACTCCAGTGGAAGGATAGCGTAAGTTGAAATCTCGGAAGTCTGGAGACGTGAAAGGATCGTGACCGTTGATCCGAAGGAGACATGTGTCAGTGGATTGTTAGCTCCGGGAAAAAAGCAAAGGAAGGCTAAAATCTTGGAAAGTTGAGATTTCTGAACCTCGAATACCCGAAGGGATTCTGACCATTGATACGAGAATACCATGCATCGTTAGATCATGGACTCCAGGTGAAATGCTCCGGGAGCAAGTGGAGTTTGAAAATCGAAACTCCTGAATCCCAAAAGGTGAAATTGATCTCTTCCGTTGGTTTGGAGGGCCACATGTCACTTGGTTGTTGAGACTAAGGATCGCGCATGGACAGAGGAAAGAAGGCAGGAAAAGAAAATATATCAGAACCGTTGATTGAGGAGCATCGTCAAGATCTTGAGATCGAAAGTCCCATTGCATTGCGGGGCCAGAACATGCTCGGGTCTTAATTTTTCTTTAGCGGGCTCCAATCGAAACCACGATTTTGGAGAAAGGACGCGTGGAGGCTCGTAGTGAATTGCGGGGAAAAAATTGGGTTTCCCTCAAATCTCCAATGGACACGCTTGCAATCACGTGGTCACGTGAACTCATCACCCAAGGTCATATCAAGGGAAGAGCTAGCATGTCGCTAAGCTCCACTTTAGAGTTCAGGAGATTGGGAGTTTGGAGAGTCAGGGTGACTCACGACAGATGACCCGAAACATGAAGTCTCAAAGTGATTGGCCCCAGGTCATAGCCAGCGGTCATGAAAAGGAAGGAGCTTATGAGCCAAAGGAGCCAAAATCGGCTAACTGTAACTGCCAGAGAAGATGAAGAATTGTGACTGACAGAGAAACAAAAGATTCTCAGGATAACTGCCAGAGAAGCCAAAGAACCTTGAATAATGGCCAAAGAATATGAAGAGTTCATATGATGATCAAGAATATGACTTGATGTGTGAATGAAATGTAGAACATAGAATAGTTGGTGTGATTTCGAGGGTGATGCTAGTGTGTAGGTAGAGACGAAGAGAAGTACCTGAAGTGGAGATCAGAGACGCAGTGTATAACATGCAGAGGTATTAGAGAGTACAAACCCAAGAAAGAGAAGTTGAACCGTGTGTGGTGCGCAGTAGGAGAAAGAATAGAGGATAAAAGAAGAACAAATAATAGAAGCTGGAAGAGGCAGAGGAGTCATGGAGCTGTAACATACCATATCAGAGACAGAGAAATTAAGTAAATTTTTGGAAGATTCAATTAGGGTGGTAGGGTGGTTCTAGGGAGGATTGCAGTCCTCTAAATTATAGTTGGTGCTAGAAGATATTGGGGGAGTTGGTGCTTCCTTCTAGTGGGTGCTAGAGAAACCTTGGAGTTGGTGTTTCCATCTAGTTGGTGCTAGAGAAATTTGAGTGTTGGTTCTCTCTGGAAGTTGTATCTTGATATCATAGGTTGTAGCCTCATATTTGAGTTGGAGCTCAAATACTGTGATGTACATGAAAGTTGGAGCTTGATTGACATCCTAAAAGGAAGAGGTTTTCTCCATTTATGGGTTTCCTCATGAGAAATCCGTGTCTCTGTGTGATGGATCAAATACTATTTATCTATGCATGTTAATTTATCTGTAACACATTAAATAATAATTTAGAAAGATTCAGAAAATAACAAAAAGTTTTAAGCTTATATTATAATTGATTCACCCCCCCTATTAGTTATATTTCCAACAATTGGTATCAGATCCGGTTCCTTTTATTTAAAGGTAGATCAATAAGCTTAAACATGACAAGTCATGAAGGAACTTCAACCAATAAGGCCCCCCTATTCAATGGAACAAAATTTTCCTTCTGGAAATTTAGGATGAGAACCTACATAATGGCTTTAGGTGCATATGTCTGGGATGTGGTAGAGACTGGTTATGTAAAGCCAGTTGTACTAGCTAATAAGGATGACAAGCTAGAATTAATCTTCAACGCTAAACCTATGAATGTTATTCTAAGTGGGCTTGCAGAAGCATAATTTTTCAAAGTCATGCACTGTGACTCAACAAACGTTATGTGGGACAAGATGATAAGTAGTTATGAAGGTGATGAAAAAGTGAAAGACGCAAAAATTCAGACTCATAGACTGAAGTTTGAGCAGATAAATATGGATGAAGAAGAAACTATTAGTAATTACTTCTTACGTATAGAAGAAGTTGTCAACACTATGAAAGAGCTAGGTGAAACGATAACTGTTTCTTTTCTAATCCATAAAATATTAAGATCTCTTCCTGATAGATTTAACTCAAAGGTCTCTGCTATATAGGAAATAAATGATCTCAAAACATTGACACTAGATCAACTTCTTGGAACCCTAACTAATTATGAAATGAGAATCACCAAAGGTAAATCCACTACAAGAGAGGCATCTTTTAAAGTAGAGAAAAACACAGACTCCAATATAGATGACATTGAAGAAAATTTTGTGAGAAGACTGGAGAAAGGATCAGGCAAATACAAAGGTAAACTGCCTTTCAAATGTTTCAACTGTGGTAAGATAGGTCATTTTTCATCTAAGTTTCCTCACAAAAGAAAGGATCAGACATATGATGATGAAGAGAAGCACAAACACAAAAAGGTCTATAAAGAGAATAATTTTAAGAAGAAAATCCTTTGTGTAAACAATGATGATGATCCCTCAGATGATGAAAGCAGTGACTCTTCTATTGAATATAAAATAAATGATATCATGCTAATAGTGTTAGAAGATCTAAACAATGAATATACAGGAAGTGAGTTCGATGACTGTGAAGCAGAAGTAGATCTTGAAGGAGAACTTGTCAGTGCCATGGAAGAGATTGAGAGGCTCAGAGAAAAGAAAAGAAAACAAAAACAATTATTGCTCAGGTATGAGAAAACATTCAAGGAACTATCTCAAGAAATTAATATGTTGAATGTTAAGTTAGAAGAAGCTAAGAAGATTGAATACATCCCCAAACGACAATTGAAGGAAGCCATCACAATATTTGATCCAGCAATCTGAGCAATCTGAGCTCATCCATTTGTGCACCTTATCAATAATGATAAGACAATAATGAGAGCATGGGTCCTCCAACCATTATTCTAGGATAACTCAATCCGAAAAGCGTCTTCCCGTGAGGGATTTCACCATAAGGGGACCACTTTGGAGTTCATCCATTTGTGCACCTTATCAATCATGATAAGACAATAATGAGTCATCTATACATTTTTCCAACAATGCATCATATACCAATGAAACCACAATGATCCATCTTCATCATGTATCAATGAAAAATCATTGATCCATCTTCATCATATCAATGAAAACTCATTGATCCATCTTCATCTATGCATTCTCATCGAGGAAAATACATATATATTACTTCAATCATCAATCAATCAATCCTTTGACATCAATCAATCACTTGACATCAATCAATCAAACCATTGGCATCAATGACAACATGATCCAACAATCTCCCCCTTTGGCATTGATGGAAATACCA
>SNQJ01S0025337.1:41022-56160 GCA_010110895.2 Picea sitchensis
CGCATTGTTGAGTGGGCATTCTCTGAAAAGATGTCCATGTTCGTGGCATTTCCGGCAGCGGAAGGGAATATGTTCATAGTCAATAGTTTGGGCCCAGTCCTCATCCTGATATTCCAGCAATATGGATCCTGGGAGCGCCTTGGAAATGTTGAGGTAAACACATATTCTTGCATAAGAAGTGTAACGTCTCTGCTTAGTGGCTTCAGAGGTTTTGACATAGATGCCAATGGTATTGCCTATACCCGCTAGAACTTCCTCCAGCCAGAATTCCTGGGGAAGAGAGTATAGCCTGATCCAGACTGGCGCATGGGTGAAGTCTTCCTTTTCAGGGCTGAACTTTTCTGTCCAAAATCTCAGGAATAGTCCTGCCGAGTTAAAAAAATAGGGCCCTCCATCAAAGATCCGGTTCCTGTCTTCAAGGTTGTGGAGAATGATTGTGAAGAAACCCTTCGATCCCAGTTGGAGATCATAATGCCCTTTTGGCCTCCACCAATACTGGATCCATTTGATTAGTTCGCGCTCCGAGGGCCAAAGCCCCAGAAACTTCCCTATCAGGGCGTGGTCTTGCATGTATTGTTTCTGTTCCTCAATGCGGGGCAAGTTTATGACATATTTTGGGGCTTTCGGGGCTTGCGGAATGCACTTACCGGGGATCCACGGAGCCGAGGCGTTTGCTGGTTTGTCTTCTTTTGCCGCGTCCATGTCCGTGTCCCTATCCTTGAATGTTCCTTCGACTAGCAGCTGCGCTCGCATTTCCTGCGGGGTTTCGAAGGTCGGCCTGCTCCATTTGATGGCTGGATCCGCGTTTGCTGTGACTTGGCTGTAGGATACGCCTGTCGACGCCTCCCCAGGCCCTTGCGGGAGCCCCTGCGGGGCCATTGTATTGTTGTCTCAGTCCTCTGCGGCGTGAGATGATGAAACCCTAGCGGAACCCTAAGCATTCCATCCCTCAGATCTCCACTAGATTAGTTTGCACGGTGCCCTGCATTTCACAAATGTTATTCTTATTTTCAATAAAGATTTCATTTAATTTATGAGCTCCAACGCAAAGGAAACACCAATTCTTTATTTTACTAGCAACAACTAGAAGGAGGTTGCAACCCCCTAGATTTTACTAGCACCGACTGGAGGGAAGCACCAACTCCCTAGTTTATTAAGTTATAACTGAAAAGATGTTGTAACTCCTTGGTTTACCAGCTTCAACTAGAAGGAGGCTACAACCTCCTTTACATAATCCAACATGTCCTAGCACCACCCAACCTCCCTTTTTATGATAAGTACTTCAATATTCAAATCTTCATAATCTTGTTTGGATTCTGCTGCATATTTTCATTTACTTTCTTGGCCTCTGACTGTGTTATTGATTTTCAGATTCCAATAACAGAGACACACTCTCTTTCAATAAGAATTTTAATTTCTATAGTGTTTTAATGGTCATGTACAACTAAGCAATTGCACCTCTTCAATATAGGAATGTATCTCTTCATTATAAGTATGTTCCTTTTCCATATAAGATATTAATCATACTATTTTAATTAATACAATGTCAATGAACCATTGTTCCTTTTAGATCGTTTAGACACGTTTTCAATTGAGTCAATAGATTTTAAGTATCATGACTTAATTCACTTTTTACCTTACCATAGCTAAATACCACCATAGTTTGCAAATACCATATTCACATACCATGTGCTCTTTCACTTTTTCCTTTTTTCTTTAACTCCACTTTCACTTCTACATTTTTCTTTAATCCAATTTCATTTTACCTTTTTATTTATTTCACTTTCATATTTACTCATCTTTTAAGTAAACTCCACTTCCACCTAACTTTTCAACTTTTGTTATTTATTAACGCCATATTTATATTTAGTCCACTTTTGTGTAAACTATGTTTCCACTTTTGTATTTATTAAAGTGATACCAAGGTCACATTTATATTTAATCACTTACTAACCTTTGACATATATTTGATCACTTACCAACCTTTGACATGAATGCCAATTTATTCAACAATTGACTGCCTGAGTGGATCTAACCATTGGTGGCTACTTGAAATTTTTTGGGTTTGAAGGGTTTTCCAACTTCGGCATGGAAAAAATGATGACCAAAACTATCTTGGTGGCTCAAGAAAATGCTTATAATATTGAGGAAATCCATTTATCACAATGGAGACCAGAAAACTATCTTCAAGTTTAGGAAAACCGCCCTTGATGATTTCCTGATGAATGTTCTTAATCCTTGAAATGTATTCTAATACATCACCATTATCAGCTAATATTTGTTTAAGCAATTTCATTTGTATATCAACTCTATGAGATGCAGCAGGAGTATCAAAAAGCTTCTTGAATAGATTCCAAGTAGACCATGCATCTTTGGAATTCTCAATATGTACAAACATGTGTTTAGTTGCATAAGAGTGCATCAAAGAAAGTGTTTTTTCATCTTTCAAATTCCATTTAGCTAAAGAAGTAGCTATGGTTGGCTTAGTTGGAGCAGTATCACCATCACAAATATCACGCCATAATTCATTATAGATCAAAGTGTTATGCATGTGTCAACTCCAAGATTTGTAATTCTTGGGTCCATCTAACTTATCTTATTTTGTGAATAGATTGATTAATTTATACATGATGGTAAATTAACTTAGACTTTATAATTGAAATATTCTTTCACGCATCTAACAAAGTGTTCTTACTTAATTACATTTTCCAAAAAAATATTATAAATATTATAATAATATTTTTTAATAAATTAGAAATTTCCACTTAATTTTCTACAATTATAATTATAATTCTCTATCTTGTATAATGCTCTCTTATTTTTCTCAATGAACCTACCATCTACCATCTCCCATCCTCACTATAATAGTTATTTTTCTTATTTTTATGAAAAATGTTGGTTTTTCCATGTTGATTTTTCCATCAAATTACATCCTTGCTTCCAATCATGTATGTGCTATGATGATAACCTTTATTTCCTCTCATGATGGAACACCATCATATTTCATTACTACTTCCCACCATGTGTGCGATTTGATGATCACCTCTATTTCATCTTATGATGGATCATCATCTTACTCTTGCATTTTTAATTCCTACACAGGAATAACAACCTTCATCACCTTGACCAAAAGTTTTAGGACATTTCCTATTTCTAGATTGTGTTACTGAATTCCATGAGATTCACATTCATCTACATCGATGCAAGGATGATGCAAGTGAATTCAACTCTAATCATTCATTTTTATCCAATGATATTGGATTGGTTTTTATGTACCATGTTAGAGGCGTTTTAACGACACGGATGAAAGATGATCATTTTACAATGGTAGAAATATTTATATATTGGTAATATATTAAAAATATTATATTGAAGGAGAAGGTGAACATTCCATATTTTTTTTCTCTTATTGTTTGTTAATATTGAAATTTAATCAAATAATCTTTGTCAAAATTGTAATTTTGGATTAATAATTATTATATCTAATGTAAAAATGGAGTCACTAATTGTGTAATGTTAAGCTTTCATATTTGCAGTTCTATCAATTCAAAATGTTTTTTTATGAGATTTTATATAAAAAAATATTGATTTTCCCTATTGCTATTTTGCACCACAAATAAAAAAAAGCAATTCTTAACACATTTAGATTTCAATTGATTTTTAGTCATAATTGGAAATACACGCACACACACACACATAATTCCTCATCTTCAATGATAAATAAAGTACACAGTTCTTCATGTGCAAGAGGTTAAATTGCAACCGCTAGTACTATTTGGTTTCATGTATGTGAGTAAGGATAGATGTTACTAAAAATCACATGCATCCATTAGAGGTACCCTCAATGATGATCACAAGGGAGATTGGCTTTCTTGTGAATAATATCTAGGTTGAAACCGCTTTTTGGTCCTAGAGTAAGATGACCACAAGGGAGATTGACTTTCTTATGGATACTATTTAGGTTGAAACTACCTTTTGTTCTTGAAGTAAGACTTAAAATTGCTTATGATTGGCTAATAGGTATTCCTCATAAATAAGGAAACATATTGATGACCCAAGACACAAACTTGTATGGAAAGAGTGAAAGTTTACCACATTATGGACAACCAGCTTGTCATTTCAAGTGACATAAAGGTGATGAGTCAACCTGCATTTGCATATAAAAACCAATAATAAGTATCCTCACTAACAATACAATAACTAACAACTCAATTATGATAAATTTTACCTCATTTTTAAAATAAATAAATAAACAAAGAAAAAAAAAATTAAGCATTCACAACCCTTTCTCGTAGTAAAATTTTTAAAATTCATTCAAAAATACGTGAGTTGCAACCTTCGCAATGCAAGAAGCTAGACATAAATATGACAAGTTGTACGTGACAAAATATCAAATAAAATACAAGTAGATCGAATTAATCAAAGTTCATCATCATATCTTATAAAAGCCACCANCATTCAAAAATACGTGAGTTGCAACCTTCGCAATGCAAGAAGCTAGACATAAATATGACAAGTTGTACGTGACAAAATATCAAATAAAATACAAGTAGATCGAATTAATCAAAGTTCATCATCATATCTTATAAAAGCCACCAGATCCCCTTCAATTGGGGAAACAAATTATTGTGCATGAAAAAATGTTGGCCTCGCAATTTATCGCAATTTATGGCCACATGCATGTCACTTCTATTGTCATTGGGGCTACAAATTGGCTTTTGATCCTATCTCATTTTTGTCCATTAAAATGTATCTATCTAATTAATAACTCCAAGGTTGATCACCATAAAGACGTCTCATAATACATTTAACTGATAAGACGTCCTCTTCAAATCTCATATCAATAAGCCCCAACCCACTAAGACATGAAAAAAATTGTTCATATAAAGTTCAAACTCTAGGACACTAAAAGAAGGAAGTGGTTACTACAAAAACTTGGACCACAAAAATCTCCTACATATTTGTTTTTTTGCAGATGACTAAAATGAACAATTGGAAGGAACCCACAAGAAAATATAACAAATATTAAGAATCTATAGAGTTTTCACAATGAACATGACTTTTTTTTGGAAAGAGAAAGACCTCTAAACATCAACTTTTGCACCTTATGTTGAACTCTTTATAGATACCATTTCCACATGGATGAGAGAGAAAGGTTAACCCTAAAAGCACTTCTAAATAATGGACAATATCACCATTTCCCATGTGTTTCCAATATTAGTTTTTCTCCAATAACATTCAGCTAAAAGTTTGTCTTGGAATCATTAACCACTACCTCGTCTATGATGTGGAATGTGTTTACACATTCTAGTGCTAATGCTCCATCAACCAAGCCCCAAGAAATCTCAAGAGAGAGAAGACACTCATTAATAAAGTTGTTGTTATTCACTTCACCCTCCTAGAATAATGATACCCCTAATCCAATGTTGGGCTATAACAACATCAATCAGATAGACTAGAATATCAACAACCAACATATATAATCAAGGAGCCAAGGTGCATTGATGGGGTTATGAAAAGTAAGTATCATCTATTGAATCAAATCCAAAGAATTGGAGAATAATATTTTCAACATTAAAATAAACTATGATCACATCTTAGCCATGAAAGCATATTCTTAATGAAATCCTAGTCCACCCTATCATAAACCTAATCAAGGTTAATTTTAAGTACCAATCTCTATTGACCAAACTCCTTAGCCTATTCTACACTCTCCCATGTAAATAGGACCAAGTCTTCAATCAAATACCTTCAAGATTCCTCCTAATTGCATGACTGGCATGTTTTTTAAACATGAAGTTAAAATAAAACTTGGATTATATATATATATATATATCCTTTTTTTTTGGTAAAGTACAAATTTCCACTTGATTCTCCATCTCATTTGATGCTCTCTTGTTCTTCTCCATGAAGCTGCCATCTCCCCCACCCTCATATTTTATGGCTTCCTAATTGTAACTTCCCACCATGTATGTTATGATGATAACTTTCATTTCCTTTTATGATAGATACCCAACTAAGACACTAGCCAAGACTTCACTCTTCATATTCCTCTCACGTTATCTCACCTCATCTTGAGTTGTAGTCTTCATTTTCTAACTCTAGTTATGTTCTCTTGGCTCGTTCCTCTGCATACTTATAACATGTGTGCACCTCACTTGAACTATCACATTTTCTCCACTTGAACTGACACGTCGTTTTGGGTGAGTTTGATCCAACCCTCCATCTCACCGCATGAGTCCACCTAAGTCACAGCGTGTCCACCAACTTGCCCGTCGAATGGGTCATCTTGGCCCAACTCATCTACTCACACAAGTTGGCCCCGTCCTATGCTTTAATCCATCTCATCGTAACAAATAATGTTTTTTGCACATATTGCCTGAGGAAGGTGTGCTCCCAATCAGTATGCCCCACAAGTGTGTCCACGATTGTGATCCATGGAAACTTGTGACCGAAGGAAACTCGACTTCCCATCACAATGCCCAAGTGTGGAGCGCCCAACATAATCGATCCATATATGTCTCGACTCACCTCCTCGAGTCACTTAGCTAGGTCTGCATCCTCATGGTGCTTCCAACTTAGACAATTTGTGACACCACTCACCCAACTGCAAGTGTGCATATTCATCCAAGGAACCCCAACATCCACGCCTTTCCTTCCTCTTAAGGCATCCATGTTGGCCAGGAAGAGGTGCATCACACCCTTCTACTCGACGTTTTTACAACTTTCCTTTTCAATGTGCGAGCTACTTGAGGACTTGTATTATTCTTGTCCTTTTCCCAATGTCTTGGTTGAATGGATAGAATGTATTTTTATTGACATTTCTTTGTCAATGAAAGTGGAATTTTGTGCTTACAAAAGTGGTAAAAAAGTTGGGTCAACCCAAACATTGGCCTCAATTCACTTGTAGAGAGTTTGGATTTTATCTTAGCAGTATTTACACTCAATAACATATGAGAGGCAGTTTTTGGCCATATTCATTTAGGGAGGCACTTGTATATGAACCTTTTTCCATTCTACCTGGGAAGCTTAGGGCTTGTTGTAGCCACGGGGTATTCAGATAATGAACCTGTGACATAGCACCTTTGTTCGTGGGATATTAAATAATACCCCTAATTTCACTAGATATTGTTAAATACCTTTCAAAATCCTTTTGTTGATCCCCCCTCCCATCACATATTTCCAATAAAATAAACCCATATTTTTACTAGATACCCCTTTTTATACCTCCCAATACCTATAAACCCCCTAAGACCCCACATATCCCCCCCAAATACCTAAAATATATTGACTTTATTTTTGACAATTTAAAAACCCCCTTTATGAATGAACGTGATAAGATATTGGTCAACAAGGTGAATCCCCTGTGGTTGTAGCTCCCTAAGAGATATTTCCTTCTCTGATCCATATTATTTTTGGCATGAAATGAAAGAGGAGATATAATAAAGAAATGTACAGATAGATCAATTTATCCAATAATATAACAAAGATATATCAGAGATGCAACCATAAACACATAGATACAACAATGCATAATTTCTATTAATGAGAGAAATGTACAAAACTATAGAAATACAGAGTGAAAGACTCTCTAGAATGGTGGAGGCTTATCTATGAGAAGAGATGTGACGGATACTCACATTTGCAAGAAGATGATTTTACAATGAGGCTCCAAAGGCCTTTTTCTCATAAAGAAAATCCAAAACCCTAAACCCAGAAGATGAAAAGCCAACAGTTTTGTAGACCCCGTTTTGGGTAGTTTGGTGTATCAACTTCCTAGGGGCGTAACTTTGGCATACGATCTTTGTTTGGGGCGAATGATAGCTCATTGGAAAAGTATCGTCGAGGATATTCATTTTGGGGCCTAAATCAAAGCCTTCAATTATCATTGAGGTGCTCTATCCCAAAAAAACTTCATTTAGGCCCTCAAAATGGCCCCAAAAGTTTAGGAACCGAAAAAACTGCTAAAAATAGTAAGCCGCCAGAAGATTGTTTTGAGCCAGTTGGAATAGGTGGGTGGCCACCGATATCCACCTGGATCATTCTCAATCTCTTATTGGATTTTCATTGTAGGTGGTTTGTGAGGCTAGTCTATTTCTTGGACAGCTACAACAAATTGTAGCTACAATTTCTTCATTGGAAATGACATTTCATGTGAATAATGGTGGTAAATGAGTTGATTGTCAAGTCCAAAATAATTTTGGTTGATGGTCATTTGTAGAGTGGTTAGTTTTCACTTTGATTCCATATCCACTTAGTAACATGTGAGTTGTAATGGTGGCCATGTTCCTCGGGGGTTGCACTTGTAAACAAACCAATTGCATTTCTACTTAGAGGCTCAAGATTTTTTGTGATGCCCCAAGAGGGATTACATTTACGATGTTTTCATGGATTGGCATTACAAGTGGTTTCTAAGGATAGTTTGTTTCTTAAAAGGATACAACATGTTGTAGTTTCCATTTTGTTTTTGATGGAAGTGTCATTTCATGCAAACAACAATGATAAAAAAAAAAAAAAAGTTATTTTTTGAGTTCACATGAAACATGACCACATGTAATTTTTAGGAATTTGGATTTCAACTTGCTACCATGTGTACTCAATAACACATGAGTGGTAATGTTAGACATTCTCACCAATGGATGTTATCAGGCTAATTGTTAAGTACGAACACAAATAAATCCCCCAAGCTTCACTACGAAACTAGAACAAAACAAGACAGTGCCCTACTCTTTCCTTAGATTTCAATTATCAAATGAGAAATGGATCTCGAACATACCTTTTAATTATCGAAGGTCCAACTTCGCTAATGCAATCCAAGCTCCGTCACAAGGCTTATGGAGAAATATATGCAAATAAACACAAGCCAACAAAGACAAGAATAACAGAGTCTATTTGATATGAAACTATGTACGTGATCAAGGAATCATATACTATGAACAAATAACATTCATATAGGAAAGAAAAGTATATATGTATTAAATAATTTGGAAGAAAGATACAACCAAATGCCTTGATGTCGTCAGGTTCCTTCCAACAGTTCCTTGCTTCCCACACATTTATAATCCACAAATTCTGAGATGGTTGATCTGATAGCTACTCACAATCTATATTGACAAAGCAAAGCTCAAAGCCAACATACAAGCTCCAAAAACTCCAAGCTACAAAACTCAATAACAAGCCAATATAACTTTCTCCATGAGAGATCCTCTCCTTTTATAACATGAAGAGGATAAGGTGAGGAGGTTAGGATGATCCCACTAAATCATGAAAGCGAGTAAGATCCAAACCGTTTGGAGGCCACCTCGCCATAGAAGCTTCTCCTTCTAGAAGTATCGAGAAGACGCTTGTTTTTCCCATGCACAGGAATTTCCACACCCTAGCTATATAGAAACCTGCGGAAACTCCGCAACCTAGCTATAGAGAAAGGTGTGGAAATCAGGCATTTCTTCACCCTGTGTATAGTGCAACCTGCGGAAATCTTCCTTAATAGGTTTTTTACAAAGGAAAATACAACTTCTTCTCTCAGGAAAAGTTCTTCTCCCTTCTTTCTTCAGGAATTCATGCCACTGACCCCTTTGAAGGAAACATATATGTTTACATCATTAACAGTCATAGGGATGATGAAAATAATGTGTAACAGAGAGCCCCCCAAAGTATGAAGTTAGAAAAGAGCGATAGCTGAAATACTTTGTTGAGTGTGTGTAGGGAACAAGGAACACGTTGGTCGGAAACCTGCCAACAAACAAGGAAATATAGTATAATAATATATCATCACTGAGGTTGGAATTCCCATACTCATAATACTAATGACTCAAATCATAAATGCCGACATGCAAAGATCCATGTCAAGTAAGACAGGTCATGGCCACCAAACATACACTGTGGATCTATGCCAATATGACTCAAATATGAACATAGCCACCAAAAATAAACTGTGGATCTATGTGTTAAAGACTCAAATTTGAACATAGCCACGAGACATACAATGTGGATCTATGCAACAATACAAACTAAATATACTCCAACGCAACCTAAATCTGTTAGAAAATATCCAGGGTCTTCATCTCCACCACTCTATAGTACGAATCTAACCATGCGAATACATGTGCTGAAGTCGAACATGGTAGAAACCACATGATTACCGATCATTAGTGTATATCATTAACAAGTGCGAGGGAAATCACCATTAATGTCAATGACTCCCAAGGCACTCTAGTACAATCCAACGAATGTGAATTAATGAGTTGAACTCGAACACTCGGCGGAATCTCCCGATCAGGGGTCAATAATGAAAACCCATTGTCGAAAGCAAGGAAACCTACCATTGAGGCATGAAAGTTCCAAGGTACCAATTAGTTTCTAAGTCTAATTCCTAGTTAATGAGTTGAAGTCAACAGGAAAAGACTCGTCACATGAGGGCCTTAATGTATCCCCCATCAATGACACGAAATGGGTAAAAATATTTGAGGTAGATCAGAGTAACAAATGATTTAGGACTAACTCAGGGATGGTTGATGCAATAGAAGGATTAAGGACTGTAGAAACGGCGAACGCAATAGAAGACTTTTCGGGTTGAACATCTCTTTGAACATATTGATGACACGACAATTGTTTTGGAAAAACTGACTCAACAACAGGGATCACAGACCAAAGGGTAATCTTATAAAGGAGTATGATAAAGAGACAAGCAGATTTTCCAACCTAGACACAAAACGAGTGAAAGGATGTCATGTTCAAAAATGACTCTTCCATAGAATACAGGTTTAGATACATTTCTTTCCCAATTTCCCCCCACCATTTCTAGTGAGTACATCTTTATTTTTACACAAGATTGAGGAGGACAACATATGATTGTAGATGTAACCTCATCCTTCAGATGAGTCCCTCGGAGTATGTTTAACAAACCTTAGGAAGGAGTGGTTCAGTCCCATATTGGCCTTTCAATGTTTGTTTTACGAGTCCAAAGAGAGAAAACTCGAGGGTTTTCATATTTAGAGGGTCTGAAAAACACTTAAAGATAACTCTCTCAGTTCCTTTTTCGTAAATTAGTTTAATGAGACTGAAAAAGTGATAAACTATCTCCCATCAAATGTTTTCTTCAAATACCTTTACGAGCTTGAAAAGAACAGGGTCGCTTGGCAATCATTTCATGTTTAGAGAGTTTGAAAAGAGCTTAAAGGGAACTCCGGGGGGTTTCCTTTTTCGTATAACCTTTACGAGTCTGAAAAAGTGATAAAATTTTACTCGGATACATTCTCATTGATTTACGAGCACGAGAAAGAACAACGACTAAGCTTGAGATTGTTTTCATTTTTATGCAAGCTTAAAACCAAAACAAAACTATGCTTGGGATAGATTTTATTTTTTCACAAGCTTAAAACTAAACAAAGCTATGCTTGGACCTGGTTTCATTTTTACACAAGATTGAACCATAGAAAGCTATTCTTGAGGTAGGTTGTTTCATTTTTACACAAGCTTGAACCAGAGAAAACTATGCTTATGAATTCCCAACACATGGTTGGTACTTAGCCCCCAGCTTAAGAAGCTAGCAGCTCAACTTCAGCATGAAGTCCAGAGGCTGGAAGCATTTCCCCCCAAGCTTCGGTTCGTCCAATGGCACGAGAGGATGAAAAGAAGCTTCAAATACTATACATAATGAAGTACTTGACTCAATCGAAGAGGGGGAAAAACTATTTCATTTTTTAATAAGCTTGACACAGGAACAGGAACTATGCTCGAGAATCCAGGTTCAATCCCCAGACCTCTATTTCATTTTTTAATGAGATTGACATAGAAACAGGAACTATGCTCATAAGCGATGTTTCATTTTTTATTGAACTTTCCACAGAGAGGAAAACTATGCTCGTAAACAATGTTTCATTTTTTAACGAGGTTGCTACAGAGATGCGAAAACTATCCTCAGTTGGTTTCATTTTTTAAAGAGCTTGAAATTAGAAAATTGTGCTCAAAGTTGGTTTCATTTTTTAATGAGCTTGAAATAAGAAAACCATGCTCAAAGCTGGTTTCATTTTTTAATGAGCTTGAAATTAGAAAACCATGCTCAAAGATGGTTTCATTTTTTAATGAGCTTGAAATCAGAAAACCATGGTCAAAGCTATTTTCATTTTTTAATGAGCTTGAAATCAGAAAACCATGCTCAAAGTTACTCTTCTTGATCATAGCTTCCAAGAGGACAACACTCTGAGAGGACACCAGGTCAAGGGAAAAAACTCAATCATGGCTTCCAAGAGATATTCATTGGATGGAAGAGACACACTCTAGAAGGACACCATGTCAAGGTTCGCGACAGGGATAAAGAGATCAAGCTCTAAAAACCCTATCGAAGAGATCACCATGTCAACTACCAGATCTAAGTCATAAGAGACTGAGCTTACAATAAGAGACTCATCTTCATCAATAGTTGAAGGCATGGGAGACAACGCCACATAATTGACTTGTGGCGGGTGTGATACTATCTGCATATACAAACCGTTTAGGGAGGTAATCTAGTCAGGATCGATGAATGAAAGTTGATCGATAGTCACAATTATTCCATCATGAGGGAAATATATCACACGCAAAAGAGTGGACACAATAGATTTCATGGTATAGACATAGTCCCGCCCAAGGAGTAAAGTGAAATCCAAGCGGTCTTAGACTACCATGACATCAATAAAGACAATTTTCCCTCCCAAAGTTACAGAAAACCAAGGAAGGGTCCCTAAAGGTTGATTGGTTCTTATGTTAAAAGTTAACAGATTATGTGTAACCAATGCAAGTTGAGGACAACCCAAAGCTTGCCAAGCAATATAGGACAGAATACTAACATACGCACCTTCATCTATCAACGTCTGAGGAATGTCCCGACCACAAACCTATATTGTAATATGGAAAGGAATGTGAGAGGGAAGACGAGGTCAAGTTCCCCAATTAAAATAAAGATCCAATCTAGAGTCCACTAGGGAAAACAAATAGCACATGCTAAAAATCTAGGAAGCAAGCAAGCAAACAAAACATTCTCACAATGACCACACTAGTTGGAGATGAAATCCAACGTCGCGGGTACAAAGTAATAAAGGGGCTGAGATAGATCGGGTGGAAAAGTTACGTTGACGACCTGCTTAATGGACTTACACCCTGATCCAAGCTCCCACACATAATCTTGGGTATACCCTCCAAGGATCCCGAGTGAGTTTGGCCAACGTCAATTCCAGGTACCGTGAATACTTGCCCCTCCATAGTCACCTTGTGTAAATACCCTAAAGAGATAGGCAACTAAGGTTACCAACTACTACAATGATGCCTATGGAAACAGTCGACAGTCCGATCCATGTGCAAAGGCAGGGTATCTAGCCCAAAATCAACTTGAAAGGCTTCCACTCATCATTGTGGGTATACCTTTCAAGTGACCCCCATAATATGCACAATCTCTACACCAAGACCAACAAAGCAGGGTGAGTAACTCTGCCAGTCTCAATGCGACCTTAGGTTTGACCCTTGTGTGAGAAGGGCTTCCCAGGACAAAATGTTGCAAGTGGATTTCACTACTCCCTAACTCAAGATTCTGTGTTTGTTTGCAGCTTTGGAAAGTTATCTTTCACACCTATTCCAAAGCCCTACAACTAATCTAATATAGGTTTGCTACCAGAAAATATAAAAATGTCTAATCAATTTTTATAAGCGCTTTATTTTAAGGTTGTTGTTACTCAAGAGGAAAATGGCATGGACTAAATGATGTTTTGATCGACTCTAAACAATGCAAAAGAAATGAGAATGAAAATATTTCATTTCGATGAAATCTATATTACGAGAAGGAGAAAATGTTTATCATTCCCAGATGCATAATGTCCCAAAATTTTATTAAACTCATCAATGTCAAGAACTTTAAGAAATGATCAAAAGAGATTGTACACCAATACAGGATTCAAGACTAAAAAGTGCCAAAAACCATGCAATTTCACTTCTTCAAATGCAAATATGCCTCCAATCCAATGTAAAGCAAGAAATTAAATCTTTTTTGTTTCAAAGATAGCTAAAATCAATAGCAAATTGTTATAAAACAAAACAACCCAAACAAATTTTCTCTTTTAACACGAACTATTCAATAAAAGAAAAAGAAGTTCTTTCACTAAACAATTCTAAAGAAAAACAATGCTTTGTAACTAAAAGACACTCAGAGCAAAAGACCAAATCTTTCAAAAGCAAAGAAAGCAAAGATGGCTAAAAGCAACTCAAAAACTGTCAAGAGGACTGTAAACAGTCAAACACAGGTTCCAAAAATTCATCCCAGGTGATCAAAACAAAATTGGGCATCAAAAGAAAAAAAGACCCAATCCAAAAAAAAATTACAGGAAACGTCGCAGCCCAACAGTAGGGTGCAGTGTGGCAATTAAATGTTTTTGCAGGCTAGCTATGGGGTAGGATGCGGAAATTCCACATTGGTCTAAACAGTCAGGGTGTGATAATCTATGGTTTTCGTAGGCCGCATATAGAATATAGTGTGGAAATGCTTGTAAACAAAAGAAAATGGGAAAAGGGATAAAGAGTCTAAATGAACTTTCAGATCCAGAGAGTCTAGATGGATCACCAACAGACTCAGAAAACAGAGCCCAAGAAATCAAAGCAAGAAAGCAAGGAAAACTAGGAAAACAATATGTTCCCCAGTGGAGTCGCCAATTTTGTTATTAGGCTATTTGTTGAGTGGGACACAAATCAATACCCCTAGCTTCATTATGAAACTAGAACAAAACAAGACAGTACACTACTCTTTCCTTAGATTTCAATTATCAAATGAGAAATGGATATAGAACATACCTTTTAAATATCGAATATATGACTTCGTTAATGCAATCCAAGCTCCGTCATGAGGCTTATGGAGAAATATCTGCAAATAAACACAAGCCAACGAAGACAAGAATAACATAGTCTATTTTATATGAACTATGTGCGTGATCAAGGAATCATACAATATGAACAAATAACATTCATATAGGAAAGAAAAGTATATCTGTATTAAAGAATGTGGAAGAAAGATACAACTAGATGTCTTGATGTTGTCAGGTTCCTTCCAAGAGTTCCTTGCTTCCCACACTCTTCTAATCCATAGATTCGAAGACTGAAGATCTGATAGCTACTCAC
>SNQJ01S0025337.1:56279-68169 GCA_010110895.2 Picea sitchensis
GAGAGCTCCTCTCCTTTTATAAGATGAAGAGGATAAGGTGAGGAGGTTAGGATGATCCCACTAAATCATGAAAGTGAGTAAGATCCAAACCGTTTGGAGTCCACCTCACCATAGAAGCTTCTCCTTCTAGAAGCATCAAGAAGATGCTCGTTTTTCCCACGCACAGGAATTTCCGCACCCTAGCTATAGAGCAACCTGTGAAAACTCTGCAACCTAGCTATAGAGAAACGTGCGGAAACTCCACAACCTAGCTATAGAGCAAGGTGCAGAAATTAGGCATTGTTGCACCCTGTGTATAGTGCAACCTGCGGAAATATTTCTTAATAGGGTTTTTAGAAAGGAAAATACAACTTCTCTCAGGCAAAGTTCTTCTCCCTTATTTCTTCATGAATTCAAGCCACTGACCCCTCTGAAGGAAACATATAGGTTTACATCATTAACCATCATAGGGATGACGAAAATAATGTGTAACAATGGAGACAATTGTAAACATACCTATCACGTTTCTACTCAAAGTCCTAGCGCTTGTTGTCGCTCCCAACCAAGGAGACTTTCCTTTTCAATGGTTTTGTGGTTGTGCATCATAGGTGGGTTTCAAGGTTTGTGTATTTCTTGAATGTCTACAATTAATGTATTATAGCTATCATTTCTTTACTAATGGAAGTGTTGGCATTTCCTTTGGCTTGTTGGTAGGTCTTTTCCTTCCCATCCCACTTGGTCTTTGCCTTGTGTTTTGTTTAGCCTTTGGTCTTCTTGCCTTGCAACTTGGTTTGGAAACCCTAAATTTTTGGTATATGGAAGTATGGAGACTCATTTTCTCAATGCCACTNTTGGTAGGTCTTTTCCTTCCCATCCCACTTGGTCTTTGCCTTGTGTTTTGTTTAGCCTTTGGTCTTCTTGCCTTGCAACTTGGTTTGGAAACCCTAAATTTTTGGTATATGGAAGTATGGAGACTCATTTTCTCAATGCCACTTGTCTCAAGGAAATTTGGAAAACCCTAATGTGTTTGGTATCCTCTACTCTTCCTTGTTCGCAAGTGTACTTGTAAATTTGGGAGTGAATAGTCTCAAAAAATTAAATTTGTGACCAAAATATCTCCTTATTTGACTTTTTTTTTGTCTTTTAACTGCATGATCTATTGTGTTGTTGTTGCCTATGCCATGTTGGTTTCCTTTCCATTCCACTTGTTCTCCACCCCATGTTTCATTTATCCTTTGGTCTTCTCACCATGTAATTTATCTTAAAAACCCTAAATCTTTGGTATGTAGAAAGATGATGGCTTATTTTCTCCATGTCACTCATTTCAAGGAAAATGGGAAAACCCATAAGCTTAGACCTAAATTTCATTTTATTGCAATCAATGCTTTGGATAAATACTTCTATAACTATCTAACATGTTTGAGAGAAGAGAAAATTGTTCTTAATATTGTAGTTTTGAAATTCTATCGTTTCTTTATTTGGCTTCATTATCTTGGCATTTATTCTTTGTTAGATTAAATTTTTGGTTAGTGCTCCCAAATCTTCTTCCACTAGAAAATATCCACACTCACATTTCAATAGGTATTGCAAAACCATTCTCTATTGTTTCTCCTTTACAAAATTTTGGGTTTTTGTTTTAATGGTTGACTTTTACTGGTCGTTAACTTCTATGTTCATATTTCTTTATTTGAGCATGTCTTGTATAGACATGTATAGGTGAACATCGATGGTAAATCTAGCACTCTAGAATCCAAAGATGTGGTCAAGGAGTATCATTTTTATGTCAGTGATGATTGTGACCATGACACATTGTTTGTCCAATGTTTCTTTGATTTGAACTATGAATCATTAAAAGATAATGGGATAACATTTACAAAACATTGGATTTTTCTTGATGGGGGTGTGGGGTAGTTCAAATCAACACATTCTTTTTACTAGTTTATTCGGATTCATTAGGGTACATGAGTTTGACATACTTGGATATTTTTTGTAATGGGAAATGGAAAGGGTGAACATGATGACATGAATGCTTGTGAGAAATCAACACTTAGGAGGTACAAAATTAGTCATGATATAGTTTGGCTTAAATAAACTATAGGAGTTGTTGACTGGTGAAATTTTTGTTTATCTAGGACATCATGATCACAAACATGTGAAGCCAATGCACATGTAAGAGACTATGATGTGAATAATCAAGCTAAAATTTGACATACTTTGAAATACACACTCAGGAAATAAAACCGATCCTCATGATACAGGTTCTTTTGGAATGTTGCGCTTAGCGATGTGAATAGACCCATACATTGGTATTGTGAAACTATACATAGCACGAGGGAATTGCATTATGTTTACAGTAAATACATGGGTAACATATTTGCAATTGTGACGAGAAAGTATGCATGCTTTTGTGGATTTTGCATTAATGTAGAGGGATATTCACTTGATTAATTGAAACAATAAAAACATGTCCCACTTAATCTAAAAGGCTCATATCCAATTTCGACATGACAAAAGATTCACGTTGAAGAGGTTGAGGTTTCAGTGGATCATGATCGAGTTTTTGTGACCTCATATTAGATTAATCATGTTTTTATTTGGCTTATTTATTGTAATGTTTAAACTTCCAAAAAAACAAACATATTGACTAATATTTTGAATTGTGTCTGCAAGTGATGTATTCAATGTCATTGCACCACGGGACAGTGAAGAGAATGTAACCTTGACTAATTGATGCAATGCACTCAAATATAAAAAATAGGTTAGTGAGATCATATCAAGATGGAGATTACACATATCATATTGGTGACATGGTTGTAATAGGTTACTTTTTGAAAAAGTAAGAAAGCACAATGATTATATCATCTACATAGATTTTTTGGGTGAATATATATCTTGCTAGTGTAATGATTTAGTGATAACATCTAGGACACAACTCGTGAAAATGGAAGTGAAGAGAGAGGAATCGAAGAGATGGAAGAATCATGGTGGTGAAAGTAGACCATAAACATATTATGTAGACTTGAATTCCTATAACCCATTATATGGAATACATAAACTATAAGCCACTTGTGAGGTTGGTGGATAGTGCACTAACTTATTTTTCATCCAAATAATGTAATGTTTAAATGCATTTCTTTACATTTCAATATCTTTATGTTTGGAATTTATTTCCCTCCTTTGTTGGATTGCATTTTGCTTTTGGTTTTTCATTTCATATTTAATAAACATTATTCAAATACATGATTATCATAAAAAACATCAATTTAATATAGCGCATGAGAGTGGTATAGTGGAAGTGTCAAGGTCAAAACCTAGCTCTAAAATTGACTTAAATAACTAATCCTAATTAAATCACAGTAGCCCATGGGCATATTTCCCACATGTCCTGATATTGAAACTTGGCTAGCCATAAACACTCAAGAAAAATATTGAAGAGCTAAGGAAAGATATATTGAATATATCTTCCATAGTTTGAGAGTATACCTCAAAATTTAAAACAATTAAGAAAGATAGCAATTATTGTAATCTTTTCGTCGCCTTTCTATACTATACTACTAAATGGGAGGTTCCTCAAGAACTTTCCGCAGTACTGAACACTGTAGAATTTTTCACCTTGTACAGAAGTGGTCTAGTTTCATTTCCTCTCTGCATTGTTAAATTTTGCTTCATTTACTTTTCTGTTGCAGTTTCAAGGTAGATAGGGTGCTAATGTATAAGATGTTGTATCAATTTTTTTTCAAAAATCAAAATAGTTTCTAGGAATGGGTAAAATTCATTTTTGGTGACATTGAGAGATATTGGATTTCTTGCACATACTATCTAGGTTGAAATCACCTTTTGGTCCTGGAGGAAGATCTAAAATTACTTATGATGGATTAAGAACTCATCTTCCTTGGAGGTAAAAAAATACATTAACCACCCAATACCTAAAGGCATGTGGTAGGAGTCAAAGTTTTCCCCCTTATAGACAACCAACCGATCATTTCAAAAGGCATGTTTTTCCTTGAATAAATATGATTAGTAAAGACGTTGTTAGTACAAAATTCAATTTTGTCATCAATGGAAACATTTATGAGGCCATATAACCTATTTTGGACCTACTAGGGACGAAGGGTATAACTTTCAAGGCCTATGGACAAAGCAATAGACCTAATTGTGTGTGAAATAATGAAAAATGGTTAAAATTGAAGCCTCAGGTGCCTAAATCAATCTTAAGAACCCATTAGGATGCAAAACATGGATTATTGTGACCCAAAAACCTTCTAATTTAATGGTGGAGGGCACCTATAGTAGAACCACAAGCCAAAACCAATGGATAAAGGACACGTCGGGCTCGATCACCACAACGTCACAAAGGAGAACCAAATCAATGACTCACAGCTTGTGTCACATCGCGAACATGTGAGAAGTTTAACAAACCCCTAACGATGTTAAAATGGTTTACCATTGTACACGCATCAACTTTTGAATGGTATCGCATCTCAAGAAGGAAAAGGGAAAACCACCATCGGGGGGATGTGATAGTTGTCTATGGTTTGGAAAAAACCAGTTGTTACACCTGAGGCACGATGTACACCTAGTCGCTGACAAAGCCCCTCGTGGCATTGAGATATTACACTCACCTATCACCTTAAAATGTACACTAGCACTGATAGAGGATATATGGGCATGCCAACAAGGAAATCGTAGAGACGAACCATCAACTACCACTTGGATGAGAGGGACCCACTAGAGGACACAAAAGGAATAGAGTAGCGACCTTGAATCTGATGATATGTGGCTTGTCCTCATGCCACATAGATACCACCATGGACCTATATTAGGTTGCCACATGTCTTTAGGATATTGCTAATGTCATCAATGACGTCACTCAATTTTTTGTTCCCTCTTCAAATTTCAAACATCTAGCTAATGAGAAGGTGACACATGGCTCTGAATCCTATAAAAAGGTATAAAAGGTGGTTTTAACAGGCTTGTTAATGAAAGCGTTGCATATTGAAGTTGTCACATAATATTAAACCGTGAGTTGGATAACCCGGTGATAAGACAAGTTGGCCTCACATATGATCATCATTACCAATCATCATGTCACCAATTATAGCCAACAAAGGATTGAAATAATTCGTTGCATGTGTGCACGTATGATCATCCTATCACAAAGTACAAAAGTCAGATGGAGAAAATAATTTCATCCACTAATAACCTCCCTGGATATGTGTTAAACTCTTATAAGAGAAAGTCACAGGAGGAAGTAACAACCAATCTAGAAGCACTAGAGCCTTTGTAAAAAATAATTCCTGAGCCAAGTTTCATGGAAGTGTATATGTCTGCATGGATTTTTCCCCTAGGAGGGGTCAGTTTTCCATCATGATCACTGACTTATGGAGAGCTTCACTAGTTTTCACAAAGGAGAGAAAGGTTTCTCTTTGTTCACACTGATTCATGCACATGAGTGGCATGACATTGTACAGTTCATTTTAAGATACAGTAATACTTTCCAACAAGCACATGACTAAAACGGACAACAAAGGATCTAGAGGGATGGTTGATAGTGCTCCACATCAACCAAGGACATGGAATGAGAGGAAAGACTGAACCATTCTTCCAACTTGCAAATAGACTCACTCATTCAGAATTTGAATGCATCCAGTCCAATAGTTCCATCCAATTGATTCATTTTAAAGGGTCTAGACTGAATGCAGCTCGGTCTGGTTAAAGTATTTCTCCTAAAAAAACTTCAGTGAGATTTACACTGGTAAAAAAAATAATTCACAAAGTAAGAAACCAAAAGCAGCATCAAGAATCAAGAAGTTGTTTTATAGAGAACAAAAGGCTATAAAAGAGGAATAAGGCGCTCTCTTCCAAGGTCAACACTTTGGGGAATTAAAGAGTTTCTTATACTCAAAGATGAAAGATCATAGATCTCAAGCATAGGAAGATGATGAAGGAAACAAGATGCAAGAGATTCATACACCATGCCAGTGTCCAGTTTGTAAAATCCATATTCTTTTTCTTCTATTGTATTTGTCTTCTAGTAAATCCATTTCTGTGATTTCTAGCTAATTGTATCAAATCTAATTAATAAAAGCTCATAAAGCAGATTATCACCACATTTAGTGTTACTATGTGATGTTTATCATGGCACTTAATTGATTTCATTTTTACATAACCATTTCTTGTCATGTTCTTGATATATTTGAATGCAGGCAGAGGGTACCTCCTTATGTTTTAATCTATGAAGTTTTAAAGCTGTATGACTCACATTCTCTCACAGATCTTGATGTTTTGTTATAATTGTTGAATTCTTAATTGCTCATCACATTGTTTTTCTATTATAGACTGCAACATTTATTCTCATAAATTCCTTGCATGTTTGATTGTCTTTCTCAAAATGCATCCACCGATTCTTTGAAATTTCAAATGTCTAAAACGCACAAGGTAGAATGCCTCTTGAGGTTGAGGTTTTAGTCATCTATTCTGAAATTGTTTGAAGGTCAGGAAATAGAGAGATATCCAAGAAATTCCCACAACATTTGTTTTATACAAGCATGACTTTAAAGCACAATCTGGGCCTTAGTCCCCAAGGTGCCTTGGCATAGTTCCATAAAAATCATGGAACATCTCAAGGAATAACACCTATACTCACTAATAGCAATAAGTAATGACTATCCTTATTGCTAGTTGAAAAAAGAAGAAAAAGAAAATTTTAAAAAAAAGAAAAAGAAAAAAAAAAAGAGTTTCATATCCTTGTAAATCCCTACCCTGAGAAAACAATAACATAGCACCTAAAATACCAATAGCATAAAATGAAAAATGATTAATAAACATGAATTCATAAAACATCATCTTGAAATGAATTTCCAATTACTGAAAAAGGAAAACAACCCGGTGAGCCATCCCCAAGCTCTAAAAACTCTAAATCATCTTAACATGTTACTTCCCACTAAAGAATAGATACAAAGAAGACTGAAGGGGAAAGAAAAAGGGAAATATCTCATTTGGACATGCATCCAGAAGTTTCTCAATATTAATGGTCTATTCAGCTTTCATATTTTTGTTTTGGTTACATGCACTTTTATTTTGATTGGTGGAGACTTTTTAAATTATAGCACTTATATGACTATGGGAACTAAACTATTTTGATCATGTTTTTGGCCATATTTGTTCGACAACATAGGTATTCCATCAAAGGACAAACACCTTTAGTAACCACTCACAAAACCAGATCAAATATCAACACACTAATATTTTTACGCGACAAAACCCTTGTGGGGAAACATCCACGATCCCAACCAACGTGGACACTTGGAGAAATTTATCAATGCAAAAAAAAAAATTACAAGAGGATTACAAGAGTGTTTCTCACAATCGATCTTCGTAAAATGAGCCTCCATGCTCTTTAAATAGAGATCATGGACCAATTGGGTGTTAAGCCACAAATCAATCTAGGCATTAAGATCGAGGAGAATATGAGTCATCGCATCACTCTATGTCGAGAACATATCATGACCATCGAATTACCTAACTACAAATGCATACTAATGCATACTAAAGAAACACATTAAGAAACACACTTTTACCTAATGACACATTAGACCAAGTTGATCTTAACTAAATCCTAAGTGTCTAAATATTATAACATCCCCCCTTAAGAACAACTTGGGATAGGATTCAAGGATTTACAAAGGCGACACAATAGGAGAAGGAAGGAGGCATTAGATCCTATCCCCCCTTAATGAAAAATTTGTGAACTCCTAACATAGATCAAAGTTTTGAAAACTTTTCTTTTGTAAGAGACTTTGTGAAAATATTTGCAACTTGATATTCTATAGGCGGGAAAAGAACTGCAATAACTCGATCATGAATGGGATTTCTGATGAAGTTCATGTGTAGCTCTTTGATTGTATTCCTTGGAATCAACCAAATTCAACTTCTTTGTATCGAAGGCATCAAGGGCCATGTTTTTTACCCTTCAGATCGACCATAACAATCATGTTGTTCTCTTTCTCATTAAAGAAACTCGGGATGGATCCCTCTACGATATCTACATCACTTGAAGACAATTTCATAGGAACTCATCATAAATAAAGCTCACTTTATTGTTGGGATTTATTACATGTGATATCAAGATAAATCGTCGTTGCCCACAAGAAAAAGCAATACGTGGAGGAACACGTTGAGGCAGAGACACCACAGGAAGTAGTTATGTTTTTTCCTATGTTCTTAAGGTCCCTCATGTTGTATGAAGAAGGTGAAGATCCATAAATCTGGTCCTTGGTGTATGCACCATGCAGCCTCAAAATCCAGTGAGTTGAATTGTTTGATGTGCTCAACGTTCTTTTGTCAATGCTCTCTCTCTTGCTCACTTTGGAAAATCACACCCTCTTAAATAGATATATTTTCAATCCTCCTCAACACATCTCTTATTTTTTTTTCATTGCTATTAGGTTCCGTACTTGTTGTCACAACAAATTTCTTCTTCTTTTTTATCTTCGCAATTGAGACCTTTATCTCCTTAGATATTGTCTTCTACAGTCAACCTCACTGGCTAGGCACTGACCATCACACTTGACACAACCTTCCTCGTATGGTATGCCTCACCTTATTCTTTGAAAACTTCAGTACAAACACTACCACATTCATTATGCCTCTAATCGTTGAATTACACTACGCCACACGAGGCCTCTCTTTTCTCTTACACAAAAATATGGCTACAAAAGTGTCATGATATATGTTATCACTGAAAAATCGTTCGCAACATTACACACAATGGTTGAAGAAAGAAATCAATTCCAGCAACAATTAGTCCACCTACAACACTAAAATCCATCAAAAATGACAAAAACTATATACTTGTTTCAAAAATCAAAGTGCGTAAATTCCCCAAAGGAAGCACGTGCACAGTGTGCAGAATGAATAGGCTAACACAACCCTCAGTTCGTATTGTGCGCAAGATGCATGACTATCTACGAGAAAAGTCATGCACCTCTATGAATGACTCATTTATGAATCTTGTCGACCTCTCAACCACTTCTATTCCGACCCCCAACACGATTTGACACTCATATCTGAGCGAAATCTAGCTTGGAGGCTGGTCAAGGGCTAGGAAGTGCCCTAAAAGGCCCTTTGTTCACACTATGAACCAATTATATCTTTCCATGAATGGACACTATAAATATGTGCCATGGGTGTGCTAGAAAAAGAAGAACTTCAAGGTACTGTTATGCTGGAAGAATTCTTCTTTGAGAATCCTCTTTTCTCTTTGAATCATTCAAGCACTATAGAAAGGGCCATTCCACTCACCTCTTGAGAGGATTAGCATTGTATTTCTTCACCATTTGTCATTTTCCATTGTATGAAGAGAATAGATCTCTATTAGGGAACTCAAAATACCTCCCAAGGAGGAAGAGGGGACACATAAGTCCCTACCTTTCTCTACGATGTTTATCCTATCAATGTATTGATCCATTGGTAGCTATATATTGGTCATTTTTTGGTTTTCATGGTTCTATTTCTTGCAAGCTTCTCTAACATTTATTTCTTAGTTGTTTTTGCTTTCATTTCTTTATTTCATGTGTATTTGGTTATCTAATCAACTCACAAACTTATGTCTTGTTTAGCTGACTTAACTAAGCATGCAAGTGTTGTGTTTTTTCTCACCCATGTGAAAAACATGTTGGGTATGTGTTATATTCTTTGCATGAGTAGTAGTGTCTTTTTCTTCCTCAGGAAACATGTCATGTGCCTCAGGAAACGTGTCACATATTTAGGTGGTTTTAAGGCACATGATTTTTGTTGATGGTTTTCTATTTCAAGTTAAGGAATTAGGGTTGTGGACTAATCCAGGTCATTGGGTTAGGGTTTTGGATGCCGATGGCTCCTATATGTATATTATATTGTAAACAATGTAGTACACATGAAGGAATATAGAATATGTTGGTTTTCCCGGTTTGGGTTTCCAGGGGAAAAATCTCAGTGTAATGTTTATATTTGTCATTGTATATTTTCTATTATTTTACTGAATATTTGTTTGCAGTAGATGTTGTACAAGGTTACAATCTACATTTGGTATCAGAGCTTTGTTGGCTTCAGGGGGACGCATTTGTAGTCAAGGGTTTGGCTCGGGACTGTGATAAGCCTCGTTACAGTGGGAGATCTGTGGTATTGATTTTTTAGGTGAAAATAAATGGCAAGCAATTCGAAGATGGAGATCGAGAAGTTTAATGGGAAACGTTTTGAGTTGTGGAAGCTCAAGATGGAAGATTTGTTGGTGGATAGAGATCAGTGGGTCGTGGTAGATCCAAGTACTACACCTACAGGAACTTCAGCACATGACTGGAAAACGTTGGATTGGAAGGAAAAAAGCGCAATCTGACTGTCTCTCTGATTCAGTATTACTAAATGTGTCAAAGGAAGCTACAACCAAGGATTTATGGGAAAAGTTGGGGAAGTTGTATTAGTCTAAGTCCCTGGTAAATAAACTATTCCTGAGAAAGAAGTTGTGTAACGTGAGGATGAGATATGGAGACTCGGTGGTAGATCATTTGAACACCTTCAATACTGTGGTAAGTCAGTTAGTATCTGTTGAGATTAAAATTTCAAATGAAGATAAATATATTAGTTTACTGTGTTCTTTACCAGACTCCTGGGATAGTCTAGTTGTGGTTGTAGGTAGTGATACAACTTCCTTGAATTTTGATGAAGTGGTCTCATCCTTGCTGTCGGAGGAGATGAGATGGAAGAATATGGAAGGAAAAAGAACAAACACATTATTTGCAAGAGGACATTCCTAGGAAAGGAATAGATCTAAATTCTCAAGTGGGAGATATAAGTCTAAGGGTAGATCTAAATCTCCCAGAAAGTTTGTAAGGGTATGTTGGAGATGTGGAAAAGAAGGGCACTACAAGAAGCAATGTAGATCCAAGGTTGAGAAAAATAAGGTATCTGAAGAATCTCATTCTACAGAAGAAAATACCTACAAGGAAGGAGGGGACATGTACTTGGATTCTTCAAGCACACATGAAGATCATGAGGCATGGTTGGTTGACTCTGGAGCATCCTTTCATCTGACTCCCCACAAGGAGTGGTTCTGCAAATATGAAAGGTATGATGGAAATAAAGTTTTCTTAGGTGATGATTCGACAACCAGAATCATAGGAATAGGAAAAGTCAAGTTGAGGCTCATAGATGGAAGGATTAGAACACTGCCTGGTTTTTTGCACATCCCAGGTTTGGACATAAATTTGATTTATGTAAGAAAAATGGACAATGCAGGGGCAAAAACAATATTTGAAAAGAAAACCTGCAGGATGGTTCGAGGAGCAATGGTGTTGCTGAAAGGAGTTCGGCTTGGAACTCTGTATAAGCTATAAGGAAGCACTATTAGTGATGGGTGTAATAGTTCTATTTTTCCTGATATTGGAGTTGAAGAAGAAAGACCTCCTACGGTCTCTAGAGAAAAGGTTATGTTGTGGCATCAAATACTGGGGCATATCAGAGAGAAGGGTCTTCGAATACTACACGATAAAGGTATGGTTGAAGGTATGTCTAACTGCTCTCTGGATTTTGATTTATGTGAACATTGTCTATATGGGAAGCAGAATCAAGTAAGATTCCCATCTGGTGCAAAGAGGGCAGAAGGAATCTTACAACTAGTTCACAGTGATGTTTTTGGACCTGTGTCAGTCCCATCATTGGGAAAATATGTGTACTATGTCTCATTTATAGATGACTTATCGAGGAATACTTGGATATATTTCCTCAAGAAGAAATCCGAAGTCTTTGATAGGTTTAAAGAGTTTAAGGCTCTTGCTGAGAATCAAACAGAGAAAATAATTAAGGTGCTAAGGACAGATAATGGCGGAGAGTTCTGCGGGAATGAATTTGAAGAATTCTGTAAGAAGTGCAGTAT
>SNQJ01S0025337.1:68437-80784 GCA_010110895.2 Picea sitchensis
GTTTAAAATAATCACCAAGGATGTGGTATCAAAAATTTGATACTTATATGTTGGGACTTGGCTTCACAAGAAGCAAAGAGGATCATTGTGTGTATTTTTAATTAATTGGTGATTATTTGATTTATTTGGTATTGTATGTGGATGACATGTTACTGATAGGAAACAACAAGGGGATTATCCATGATGTGAAAACTTAGTTGTCCTCTAAATTTGACATGAAGGATCTCGGTGCTTCAAAATTCATTTTGGGCATGGAAATTAAAAGAGATCGGAAAAGGAGGAAACTCTGGTTAAATTAGAGAAAATATGTCGAGACAATATTGTAGAGGTTTAATATGCAGGAATGTAAACCAGTCAAGGTTCCTATTCCTGTTGGTGTAAAGTTATCTACGGATCAGTGTCCCAAGACATGAAGAGGAGGAGGACATGTCTCATGTTCCATATGCAAGTGCAGTTGGCAGTTTAATGTATGCAATGGTCTGTACTAGACCGGACATTGCACATGCAGTGGGAGTTTTGAGCAGGTATATGTCAAACAGGGCTGATTTTAGGGGCTAAATTTCATTCATGGGATAATTTTCCATGGTTTTTCGAAAAACGAGATTCACTATTTTAAAAATGATTCACCCAAATTTTATAGGATAAAATTATTTTACCTTAAAAATTGCCGAAATTTTATAAAAACTATATAAAATCCTTAGAAATTTGAATATTTTTACAAAAATATCGTCAATCATTTATAGTTGGCATATGAAGGATTTGTAAGATTCTCCTAGGTTTCTACATTTTAAAATAAATTTTCATCCTTAAAATCATCCTTGATGTCAAAACCAGGGAAGGAACATTGGACAACAATAAAAAGGGTTTTTAGGTATTTGCGTGGCACTTCTAGCTATGGATTGTGCTACGAAGGAATATCGGGATTGGACAGAGTGGTGGATATACATGGCTTTGTGGATGCATAATAGGTTGGAGATATGGATCGTAGAAGATATACAAGTGGGTATGTGTTTAACCTGTTTAGAGGAGCAATAAGTTGGATGAGCAAAAGACAGGCTATAGTGGCACTTTCAACTACAGAAGTTGAATACATGGCAGCCACTCATGCAAGTAAGGAAGCAGTATGGTTACAAATATTGTGTTTAGGTATTGGGTTGGTACAACAAGCTGTAAGTATAGATTGTGATAGTTAGAGTGCAATTTTTCTGGTGAAGAACCCAGCTCATCATTCAAAGACAAAGCATATTGATATTCAATATCACTTTGTGAGAGACATGGTTGAAGAAAAGAAAGTATTACTGGTGAAGGTGGACACTTTGAAGAATTTTGCAGATTCATTAACAAAATCTGTGAGAACTAAGAAGTTCTCTTGGTGTAGAGGATCCATGGTCATTGTTTCCCTGGATTCTTGACTATGTAACCCTGTAACCCCCTGTATGCAAAGAAAACAATAAGTGGGAGAATGTTGGGTATGTGTTATATTATTTGCATGCGGAGGTTCGGGGGTAGCACCCCTGAGAAAAAAATTTATGCCTCAGGAAGCGTGTCACATATTTAGGTGGTTTCTCGGCACATGGTTTTTGCCGATGGTTTTCTATTTCAAGTTAATGAATTAGGGTTGTGGACTAATCTAGGTCATTGGGTTAGGGTTTTGGATGTCGTTGGCTCCTATATGTATATTGTATTGTAAAAAATGTATTACACATGAAGGAATATCTAATATGATGGTTTTCTAGGTTTGGGTTTCTAGGGGAAAAATCTCTGTGTAATGTTTGTATTTGTCATTGTATATTTTCTGATCTTTTACTGAATATATGTTTGTAGTATATATTGTACAAGGTTACAATCTACAAAAACCAGCACAACAGATTGACAACCATACTGGGGATCGGTATGAAATTCCTCACTATTTAAGTCTTGAGAACACTTCTTTCTAATTGTTTTGATATGCAAGTACCAAAAATGGCCTAGTCCAACCTTCCAAAGTCAAAATTTTGAGCCAAGGCAAGAGAATTTCACTTGGAAATTTCTTTCCCGATGCGTAATAGGAAGTGCACATCTTTCAAGGCACATAGACACACACTCTGCACACTATGCACATGGTAGTCTTCATTAATTTGTGCATTTTGGGTGCCTGTCAGAACTGCAGCCCGCACATATGTTCAAGTTTTGCAAATTGTAAGGTTTTTTATGAGTGGTTTGAGGGCCCCTAGCCTTCAGATTTTAATTTCATGCACTTTGTAAAGAAATCACACTTCACTTAGAGTATTTTATCACAAGAAAGGTTAGCTAACATAAGAACATAGGGGTAAAAATAATCATTATTCTTCTCTTTGCTTTGTTTCCACATGGATGGCTCATTTGGCATTTAAAATTTTGAGTTGAAGTTATTTCTTTTTCAAACACAATCAATTAATTTGGGACTAGAAATCAATTTTAACCCTCATGCTTTCCCCCGCACCCAAGTGTGATCTCGGGAATTAGAAAATGTGGTTGAAAGGAAATTTAATCTCCCTTGAAAAATCATTAGGAGAGGACAAAGCCCCCCTAGGGTTCCTCTTAGTTTTGGAAATCATATTAAAGCTTTGTAAGGGCCCATACATGCCCACATGTTTGCAATCTCAGGATAGTTTCTAAAAGCTTTCTTAGTTTAGACAACACTCTAGGAAAGTTTAAATGATCAAGTAATGGGCCCATACATGCCCACATGTCTACAATCCTAGGATAGTTTTCAAAAGTTTTCTTAGTATAGACAACATTCTAGGGAGTTTAAAGGATTTGTAAGGACCCAAATGTCCACATTGCTAGTTCTTTAGGGATTTAAATATTCTGCAAGGTTGTACCAAAGAAACATAGTAAGCTAGGTAATAAGATTTGTAAGGACCAAAGAAAGTCCACATGTTGTAATCTCACACTTAACTTATTAAAAATCTTTGCACACTTTTCCCTTTCTTGCGCACAAAGCCACTCATCACACACATAATTTCTATTTAGACTAGTGGAGGTAGACATAGGATTTCTTCAAAGGAATTCTGAAAGATCTGACTACTTCTTTTGAAATTATCCACACCAATTTAATTCAAACGAGGTTGGTCCATGACCCCAATCTCTCAGCCCACCACATCTAAAAATTTTCTAAGAACGCACTAAATTTTCCTCCATGGGAGGTGCCAAAAGAAATTTTTTATTCTAGTTAGAATCCCGGGGGTAGGCATCCAAATAACCCCCCGTTATCAGGTTCTCACATTTTGAAACAATAGAAGTTGAGAATAGGCATCTTTCAAATCCTCCAAGTCAAGTGTTCCTATACCATAAGGCAGGGAGATACCCGTGAAGGGTCGAAGGTCAAGGTCAGTTTTCTCTGTGCATCCCTCCTTGAGTCACCCAACTCTTGTGAGGGCATCCAACCTGTGACCCATTTCTTAGGCCGAAAATCTAAATGTCAAAATTTGACCAAGGTACTTAGTGGCCAAACACACAATATCTACCCAGGTGGCAGTTGTGGGCTGAAATCGCACGTTGATCATATTTTGTGTGGCTATTGGGAAATATCGCCAGCTCTTTCGGGATATGCACCCTCTACCCCTCATTATAACTGATTTCTTCAACCTTCACTAGTTCCTCTTTCGGTGGCTTCAGAACCCACTGTTGAGTGTTATTGGAAGGCCCAGTGATAAATTGATAGGAAGGATGATATTTCTTTTAGGACACGAGCATTTGTTTCTATTTTTCCCCCACATGAACAAAATCCACCTATCCACATGCTTGTTTATTTATAGTTGATTTATGTATGATGTTCATTTGATTGCATGCAATTGTGAGTTATACTATTTTGTGAAGGTCAAAATCTCATGCATTTATTTCTCTCTTGTCACCATTTGCACACATCCACTTTGCTAGTCAGAACCATAGGGGAACCATAGAATCGCTATCGTTCTAAACGCTTGCAGAATCTCCCTCTTATTCTAGGAGGAGTCCCTAGTCTTTCCAACTCATTGGCTCAACCATATCACACCCTTGTGAGTGATACTATTTTGGGATCATCTTTGCTTGGGTCAAATACCCAAGTTCATCCATCTATTATTTCTCCTTCACAAGGAGGTGGGGGTCAAACTTCTTCTCAAAGGATAAGTGCAATCCCACCAAATCCCTCTCAAGGGACAAGTCCATTACCTACACACACAATGGTTGGAACTAATCCTCCACCAAATCCCCCTATGCCATACTTGGCATCCCTTAACATTCCTGATTTAACCAAACTCATGAATGATCCCATTTTACATGACACAACTTGGCCCAATATGCCTACCAAATTGCCTTCAGATATTCCAAAGTTTAAAGGAAAACCAGGGGAAAACCCCGCCAACCATGTTATGACCTTCCACTTATGGTGCTCTTCAAAAAACATCATGGATGATTCCATCCACTTGAGGTTACTCCAAAAAAATCTCATGGGTTCATCAACCAAAGGGTATGTGGACAAAAAATCAGGGTCCCATGTGACCTTTGTGTTAGCACCTAAGCATGTAGGGGGGTATTTTTCCTAATAGGCGACCCCCTTTGGCGAAAATATGGCAAGAAGTGGGGTAAAAACCCACTTACCCTAAGTTTAGGGCGCAAACGCATGTTTCGCTAAGCGACAGGAAAATCTAGGTGGCCAGAATCTGCGTGCCCAGATCTATGGTCAGGGTTGGATTCCAGAGCCCCCCCACCATTCTACCTTTAAAGCGGAGGGGGGGGTCCGGAATTAGTCTTGCATCTCTCAATGGCCTGGATTGGGAAGCCTAGATCTATGGCCGAGGATTAATTCNGCCAGTGTTTTACCTTTAATAGGGGGGGTCTGGAATGGGTGGTTTCATGTGGGCCCTCCTAAAAGCCCTTTGTCACATCTTCGACTCCCTCTGCTTACCCCCTTCTGCCATGTGCCTTCCACTCAGCGCCATTCTGGCCTTCCTTTTTCCCATATCCTCACTCCCACTTGTCATCCCCTGCCAGGTGTTTCTCCTCTCATTCTTCCCTCGGTTGCTACTTCCCCCCATGTCATATTCCTTTTCCCTTTATTTCTCCTCCTCCTGCCATGTGCCTCTCTCTGGCTCCACGCCACTCCCACCTATTTCATGTCCCTACTCCCCAACCTGTCACATTATGGTCTCCTTGTCACCTTCTCATGCCACATCACCTCATCATCTGGTGTCACAGCCTCTGTTTCTTCACCACCTGGTGCTTCCACCTCAGCACCTCTCATCTCACCCTCACAGTGTTAATGCCATCGCCCCCGTCAGACCCTCATCCACATTCTCCATATGAGTCCCCTCGTAGCAGTCCAACGAAGAAGCAAAGGCCAAAGGGAGACTGCCACGTCCTGCAGATGCAGAGTTGAAAAAGACGTGTCTGATCCCGAGAAAGAAGTTATTGAGGAAGTTGATGGTGGTTGAATGTCGTCTCCTTCCATAAATAGAAGGCCAGGAAAGGACAAAGCGTAGAGGCAGATTGTCAGTCTATCCTGACAAGGGTCACGCATGACAGAAGACTGCATGGGTAGTCTGACCAATGTCTGCATGCGCAGTCTACAGAGAAGTTCCTCGACATCAAGCTTTGAACTCATGATGTGATCGTGCCTTCAATGCCTGAGTCAGTTCCAAGTATATGTAGGCATTTTTTCCATTTTTGTAGGTATCAATGGTAGAGCTAAGATCCTGACTATAAATATTTAACAAAGCCTCTGGTTCTCTAGTTATACAATGATATTTTGAGATTTCTTGTTTAATGGCGGCCAACCTCCTCCTTTCCTTGTTCTTCTGAATCTGAAAGCCCAGGTATGGATGATCCAGTCGGGTGTTTTTGTAACTATATGATGTATGTTTGATTGTATTAGTTCCGCAACATTTGAGGTTTACTTTGAAGTTTCTCAGGTCTGAGAGGATCTCATATCTGAGACTTTTCCCCTTTCTCTTCTTTCACTTACTCACCACTATGCAATTTTACTGGCTTAAGTTAAATCAAGACCTCACATGTCCTTGTTGTTCCAACACAATTTTCTGAATGAGCGATATTGTTCTGAGTTTACTTCCATTCAATCACCCCATTTTTAACAAATCGTGGCATAAACTGATGGGCGTCCAGCTCTACTCCTGCGGCAATCCAGAAGTGACTTCTGACGCCAACATTTCTGGCGCCATTGTCGGGGACGAAGTTGAAAATTTTCCCTGGGATTGAACGACATCGAGCCTCTGATTCTGAAGGTTCATCAGGCATTAGAGCCCTACGAGATTGCTACTGTGCACCTAGCAAATCCATTGTGACGAATCCACTAGGGTGAACCTGTTGTGTTAATTGTGGCTTCCAGAGGTAGACACATGCTGTCTCATCCACAACTGCCTCTAGCTACGCCTGAAGCTGATCCGGAGGTGATTATCAGAAAAGGGAAGGCCTCTCAAGGAGAAACTTCCACTGTTGAACCAGGTAATTCACCATCTCCTTCTATAGAAACTCCATTATCTTCTTCTCAGCTTCCTAGCAGACCTTTTTTTGAAGTTTCTCGTTTCCTGAATTTCGGAAGTGTTCCTGTTGAGTTTTCCCCTCCCGGTCTGGGATTGGAAGGAGAAATCCTTGTCACTCCCCTCTCCCCTAAAGTTGTACCTTGGCGTAGACCCTGGACCGCAGAAGATTTCACCACCCCTCCTCTTGTTACTGTTGTTTCTACTGCACAGAGAGAAGCGTTTGCTAGCTCAAGCCCCTTAGCCTTCTCTCTAAATCCCCCATTGTTTCCCCTTCCACCTGGTAGCGCATTCCCAGTATTCCTTGTTCGATCTCCTTCTCCTCTGAGTTCTCCTCTACCTAATATTCCTATGGTAGGAGAAAATCCCCCCATGACCAGAATGGAGGCTATAATAGCTGCTAGGTATGCTACCCTTGTGTCACCTCAGCCTCTCAATGCCCTTCTGGTAGATGGCTACCTTAAGCAGCTGCCCAAGTTTACAGGTGAAGGGGACATAGATGCAGAAGAACACCTTGAAGCATTTTACAGTTTTACAGATAATCATGTTATTATGCATGCAGACGTATGGATGAGGATTTTTGTCCATAGCCTTGAAGGCGAGGCTAGAAAGTGGTTTAGGGCCCTGCCTCCTAGATCTATTGATGGGATTGAGGCTTTGGATAATGTCTTTTTGAGACAGTGGGGAGACAAAAAAGACCTCATGTATTACATGATAGAGTTTGGGTCTTTGAAGAGAAAGGAAGGAGAGTTTGTCTCTGACTTCTCCAAGAGATTCAATAAAATGTACAATAAGATCCCCACTGAAATAAATCCCTCATAAGACTCTGCTAAGATCACTTATGCTAGCACTTTTGATCCTGATTTATGCCTTCTGTTGAGGGAAAGGAGAGACACTACTCTGTCTCACATGCAGGATGTAGCCATGGAAGTAGAATCTAACATATTGGTTGTTGACCGACTCGGGAATAAGGTTGATAGAGACATATCTAGGAAAAGACCTGAAGCCTCCCCATCCAATTCCTCTCCCCTTCCCCTTTAGACAGACGAGGTAACTAAAATGCTAAAATCGCTTTCGGCTAGAATGGAAAGGTGGGAGTTAGAAAGGAAGCCCATGTATAGGAATCCCCAGATTACTGATAACAGAGGCTTCAGGAGGCCTAGCAACAATGTGTTGTAGGCTTTGCCAAGGGAACAAAGGAGCAGACACAAAGATGATCAGAGGATCCAAACCCCTCTCCAAAATAACCTAGTTGCTCATGAGGAAGGAGAGGAGATAGATGAGCTTGACCCTGAAATTCACTGTATTGAAGACACCTTCCCTTTCCCCCATTTGACTCAATCTACATATGAAGAATCCCTTATGAACAATCAAGTTAATGAGTTGGGTAAAGGGGAAAATGCCAACAACACTCCCAACAGATACAATCTCAGGTCAAAGAATAAATAAGGGAATTTTGATAGCCAAGATCAACCCCTCATAGAAGAAAGGCCTGCTAAACCTGCAACAATCACTACTAAAGAAAAGAAAGCTCAGAATACTTCGCCAACAGCCAAAGAACCTGTCTCTTAGGTAGGGAGGATCCTAAGCCTCTTTCCTCCTTTAGTTTTGAGCATGAAATTCAGAAGATTAGAATTCCCGTACCCCTCTCAGAGCTAGTTAAAAATGAAGATTTCAAAAGGTCCCTCTCCAAGCTGCTACAATCTAAGTCCCCCCAGCCTTCTACAGACTCAGTAAATCTTCAAGATGAAAAACCAGCAATCATCCTAGGTCCCATGGTAGAAGACAGAGATGATTCATCCCCTCCCTTCTACACATCCCTGAACATATATGATAAGGTGTTGCATAATTGCCTCATGGATTCAGGAGCTTCCCACAACCTTATGCCCAAAATAGTCATGGAAGAATTGGGACTAGAAGTGACAAAGGGTTATCATGATTTGTAATATTTTGATTCAAGGAGGGTGCAATTCCTTGGACTCATCAAAGACTTGGTGGTCTCTTTATTTCAGTTGCCAATGAAGAGTGTGGTCATGGACATTGTGGTAGCTGATGTTCCCCCCAAGTTTGGCATGTTGTTGTCAAGATCTTGGATTAAAAGACTTGGAGGAACATTACAGATGGATCTCACATATGCCACCATTCCAGTCTTCGGAGGGGAGCACAGGAGGTTGTACAGAGAAGCTTAGCTGGCCTACCTTATTAGTGATGAAGAAAACCCCACCAATCATGCCATTTTTGCACTTGACACTAATTTGGGGTCCAGTTTATTGCAAATCACTGAGACTCTTGAAGCCCCTTTACAGATCAGAAAGCAACCCATTTGTAATCATGAGATACCCCCTCCAACCACCTATGTTTGGAAGATGTTCTTTGATGGAGCTTCTTCTAGCGTAGGCACTGGCACTGGAGTGGTTTTTGTGTCACCTTGTCAGGAAACCATATCCCTGTCATACAAGCTGGAATTTGAAATTACCAACAATGTAGCAGAATATGAAGCTCTTGTTTTGGGTATGAGGGCTGCAAAATAAATGGGAATTAAGGAGGTAGCAGTGTTCGGAGATGTTGAGTTGATAATCTAGCAAGTCAGGAATGCTTATCAGGCTAAGCATCCTCGGCTCAGAAGTTACAAAAATGAGGTGTGGGACCTGATTGATAATTTCTTCTCGGCTTTCAACATTTATTTCTTCCAAGAGAGGAAAATACTTTGGCCGATTCCTTAGCTGTCTCAGCTAGTCTGTTCATGATCCCTCTACCGCCTAAGATCAAATATGGGGTCGAGATAAGATATAGGTCATCTATTCTGGACTATATCAAGCATTGGAAGGTACTCGAAGACGATCTTGAGATCAAAAAATTTCTTCAGTCCGTCGATGATTTTTTTGCATTGCACATTGATTAGGATCCTGATCTCGAAAGTCACCCTCACCCTGAGGTATTTTTAAATAAGATTGTTAATCACCATATTATTCATTTGCCTAGAAATCACATTCCGAAGGGATTAGTCCCTTTAGAAAGACTGTTCGATGGGAATGATGTGGCAGTAAAGGGTAGGGTTTCAAATGGAGACGTTGATATAGCTGAATGCAACATTGGCACATAGGAGGAGCTTAAGTTTGTCAAGTTGTCAAGCAGCCTGACCAAAGAACAGAGGGCCGAATATACTGAGTTATTAAGAGAATTTTTTGATGTGTTTGCATGGACATATGAAGACCTCAATACATATGACACATCTGTCATTGAACAAAAGATCCCACTGAAGGAAGAGGCTAAGCCATTTAGGCAGAAGCTAAGACAGATAAATCCCATGTTGTTTCCTGTCATGGAGAGAGAAGTCAAGAAGTTGTTAGATGCCCTAATCATTGTCCCCTTGAGATATTCTGAGTGGGTGGCCAATTTGGTCTCAATAAGGAAGAAAAGCAGAGAAATCAGGCTCTGCGTCGATTTCAGGAACCTGAACAGGAGCTCAAAGAAAGACAACTATCCCTTGCCCAACATGGAACACATATTGCAAAGGGTAACTGGAGCATCTAGGATATCCATGATTGATGGTTTTTCTGGCTATAATCAGATATCAGTCATGCCTGAGGATAGAGAAAAGACAACCTTCACCACTCCTTGGGGCACATTCATGTATGCCAAAATACCTTTTGGATTAATGAATGCAGGAGCAACATTTCAGCGAGCCAGGGACATAGCCTTCATCGGGGAGAAAGATCAGTTTGTGGTGATCTATCTAGATGACATCACANACCGCTGCCACTTGAGGAAATTTTTCTTGAAATGTCGGAAGTTTGGTCTTTCCTTAAATCCAAAGAAATCTTTGTTTGCTATGAAGGAGGGGAAGTTGTTAGGCCATATAGTATCAGAAGAGGGAGTGAGAATTGATCCCAGCAGGGTAGAGGCAATTCAGACCCTGTCACCTCCCAGGTCTAGAAAAGAAGTCCAGGCTTTTCTAGGGAAGATTAACTTTCTGAGGAGGTTCACCTCAAATTTTGTTGAGGTGGTGAAACACATCACAGCCATGCTCAGGAAGGGAAATGAAGTAAAATGGACTGCTGAACCCAGGGAATCTTTTGTCCAAATAAAGAAAACATTGACTGAGGCACCTGTGTTGATCAGTCCTGATTATTCCAAGGATTTACTAATTTTTTCTTTTGCTTCTTTTGATACAGTAGCAGCGGTCTTATTGCAGAAAAATGAGGAAGGGCGAGAGCAACCTATTTCCTTCTTCAGTAAGGCATTGAGAGATGCAGAAATTAGGTATGAGATCATGGAAAAGTAGGCCTATGCCTTAGTGAAAGCTCTCAAATCTTTCAGAGTGTATGTCTTGCACTCAAGATTAACTGCATATGTTCCTTCAGCCTCTGTGAAGGACATCCTTATACAGCCTGACATAGATGGGAGAAGAGGTAAATGGATTGCCAAGATCCTAGAGTTTGACCTGGAGATAAATCCCACCAAGTTGGTAAAAGGGCAGGGTTTAGCCAAGCTACTGGCTAAGTCCAATTGCAAGGCCTTGGGGGTTAGCTTCATCAATGCTTGCTTAGAAAATCAGCAAGCTGAGTCGTCCAGCCAAAGCTCTCAGGGTGACTTATCACTAGCAAAATGCAACTGGTACAGAGACATTTTGTACTTTCTGCAAAAATTAAAGCCTCCTGATGGGATGGGAAAAAGAAAGGCAAGAGATTTAAAGCTGAAGGCGGTTAGATATTGCCTCATTGACCAAGTTTTGTACTGGAGAGACCCTCTAGGGGTGTTTCTAAGGTGTCTGAATCCACTGGAAGCCCAGAAAGTTATGTTTGATTTCCATAACGGCCTTTGTGGAGGTCATCATTTCTGGAAGACCACAGCTCACAAAATTCTCAAGGCTAGGTACTACTGGCCCACCTTATTCATTGATGTCTGCAGAGAAGTCAGAGCTTGCATCAAATGCCAAAGATTCTCAGGAAATCAGCAACTCAAATCTCTGCCTCTTAATCCTGTAGTAGTTTCAACACCCTTTCAACAGTGGGGGTTGGACTTCATTGGAGAGATTCATCCTCCTTCAAGTGGCCAGCACAGATGGATCCTAACTGCAACAGACTATTTCACCAAGTGGATAGAAGCTGCCCCCACCAAGACTGCTTCACACAAGGTAATTATCAACTTCCTGGAGGATATCATAGCCAAATTTGGTTGTCCCAGCAGAATTGTCATCGATAATGCTGCTTCTTTCAAGTCTAAGCCTCTGATTAAGTTATGTGAGTAGTTCGAGATTTCACTAATTCACTCCACTCCCTATTATCCTCAAGGAAATGGACTAGCAGAATCTTCTAATAAAAGCCTAATCAAGCTCATTAAAAGATTATTGGAAGACAATAAGAGGGTCTGGGATTCAAAGCTCAAATTCACTCTATGGGCTGATCGAGTGGCAACGAAGAAGTCCCTGGGCACCTCACCTTTTAAACTTGTTTATGGGATAGAGGGTGTTTTCCCACTCAACTCACTTTACCTGTAGTGAAATTATTTCAAGGTCATGAAGGAGAGCCAGACCATATGGTCAGAAGAATTCATCAAGTGGTGGAAGTGCAGTAGATCAGGGAGAAGGTAATGGACAGAGCATACAATCATCAGCAGGAGATCAAGCAGGCCTTTGACAAGAAGGTCAGGAAGAAGGAATTCGAGCTGGGAAATTTGATGCTTAAGTGGGATGCACCCAGGCAAGATAGAGGCAAACACAACAAGTTTGATGCCCTCTGGATTGGGCCCTTCAAAATCTATGAAGTATTCTCGAATAACACTTACAGGTTGCAGGATTTGGAGGGCGAAGAAGTTTTTAATGGCCCAGTAAATGGGCATTTCCTGAAG
>SNQJ01S0025338.1:0-14894 GCA_010110895.2 Picea sitchensis
GTCTGGACATCCCTTGGCCACATCACCTCATTTACATGGCTTGGATGAAACCCCTTGGAAACTTTCCTTTCCTTATGGATACTTGCCCAATAGGGTGTCTTGTCCTTTTTCTCAACCTTGTATTGTAGGTTTATGTAGAGTCTTTGAGCTATTGAATGATATATCAGGGTTTTTATGCATATGTTTGATAATATTAATGATGAAATGTGATTAACATTGCTATGATCCATGTGACTAATGAGCTCATGGAGGTCGTAGTTTTTGATGTGCAGGACCATGCCTGATGGATAGGTACCATTTGGACCAGTATACATGGGAATATGATTAGTTCGGACCTCCATGGGGCTGAAGAGCCCATCAGATGGTTGTTGAGACCTCGTCAGAGGGGCAGAGATAGGACAATGTTTGACCGAGGTTTTGCACCAGAGAAGAAGAGGAAGTTTCACCATAGGCACTTTGGCAGAGCCCGGCCTATGGGGAATGACCCCTTTTCAGTGGAACGTTGGCCTTGGAAGGCTCAGAGCACCCCCATCCTTACCATGATGTCATCTAGCTTCATGGTCATTCTTGGAGGCAGACTAGGCAACAGTGGCACGTGTGGCATGTTGGAGAAGCCCCTGGGGGGCTAACGTTTTTCTCTTGAATGTCTCATTTGCCCTAAAAGGGGCTAGCGCCTCCCTTGAAGGGGATTTTACCTTTATTACAACTCAGTTAGGGTTTTAATTTGACAATTTAATGTAAAAACAATATGATTTTGGTTTAAATCCTTGTCGGCTAATTTTTATGACCTAAAATTAATTAAAGGTCATTGATACAGTATATATAGAGGAGTTTTATCCTCATTTTGACATAACACAACACTCACTCATTAGTGAGATCTGATTTTTGCGCCCTACTTGGGTATTTCTTCTCTTTGAGTGAGGTGCACTTGTTGAAGGAGGGCATTTCTTGTTCTTTTTGGCATTTCTCTTGAAGAAAGGTTTACAACTAGGGTTTGCAATGCTATTTCATCATGATATGTAAGTGTTTTTTCTGCAAAACTTCTTAATTGAATGGTTGTAGTCTTATATTCTTGCATTTATTATAAACTTTGCTGATTTTAAAACCCTAGGGGACAAACACATAAGTAGGTCATTGTCTCATGTCCCCTAAAAGAGAATTTTTTAGCCATTGAAGAAGGAAGGAAGAGCCTAGCCATTTCTACACTCTTATTGCTTCTTCCCCTGTGTTAGTCATCCCTTTAAAAGTCAAGAAGGAGGAGATGTCCCAGGCCTAGGTTATCTACACCTAGGGTTTTTCTGCTTCTAGGGTTTGGTGATAGGGCCTTGCTGTTACACATCAATATTGCTCGCTGTGATAAGTGTCGCAAGTGTCGCATGTCCCTCACAATTGTCGCAAGTGTCGCATGTTATTCACAAGTGTCACAAATGTCAAACAAAGCATACTGCCATGATGACGACACCAAGGAGACACTCAGAATACCTCAAACACCTGATTTGGAGGAAGAAGAATGACTAACTGAAGTCAAGAATCTCTTGCCACCTGAAAGGAGCTCTTAAAATAGGGTTTTAAGGGAGAGCGCTCCCCTACATCAGCCTTAGGAACGCTGGCACTCCCCTACAAGGTGCTAGTGAGCGTTATAGCACCAAATCACCCCTCTTAAGGAGCGCTACACATCTTTGAAGCACTGGCGCTCCCCTTGAGCCTGCTAGGGAGCGTTATAGCGCCCTGATGCCCCTTTTGAGGGAGCGCTGCCTAATCTGGGCAGTAGTTGAACTGTTGAGGAGAATAAGTGGAAGATCTTTCAAGTTTGGAAGGCAGTTGCATTCGAATTCCTGATTCAATCAGAAGATTCCTGATCTAAAGAGGGAATTCCTCAACCTACCCTAAAGATACCTCAAGAGGTTAAGCCTCTCTAAACCTATATAAGCAGGCTCTATGATGGTGGAAAAAGGGGGAAGAATTGCAAGCATGAAACCTATGATCTCATAGGAAACACATAGTGAACTAAAGGAGAGTAATCAGTGAAGCCGCTATCATCCAGGTCGTGGATCGTTTGAGCAAGGGTTACACAAGGAGGACTTGACGAAACTACTGCAATCTATCCAGGGCTGTAAGCAATGTTTTGTCCTCGTTAATATAATTTGCTTGGCCTATTTCTTTATAATTCGTGTTCAATCTCACATGAATTTGTCTCTTTAGTAGATAGACCTATTTCAGACTAATCTTGATAGAGTAGGAAGTGGTCGTACTATTGTTTGTCTACAGGACTCATCGAGGAGCGAAAGATTGGAGCTCAATTCGGAGCGTGCAGGGACAAACACCGGTAAAAGGTACTTCTTTTCTCCTTCCTTCTCACACATTAGTCCACCTAGATCTAAAAGGAAGTCAGTGACCAGTGGAGTCGCCAATTTCTATTGAAGGAAAATCTCCCTGCGGATAGGTAGATCTCCTCAAAGAGCTAGACTCTTAACTCTAAGACAGAAAGTGCTTTCCGTCAAATTTCAGAATATCAGAAGGAAGCTTAGCTGGAANAGCCGTTTTGCCAAGTTAAACCTAAGGAAGGAGGAAAGAGCACGAGGTCTTTCTTAAGCAACACCGGAGTGAGCCTCTTTCCCCTAGGGTTTTGTTTCTGGGGCCCTGCCATTGCAGCACTTTAGAACCCTTCCCTCTAGTCCTTATCCTTTTCCCTTCAACCTTTGCGTCCTCCCTTAATTTGACTCCATTTACCCTTAGGCACTGATCTTAGGTCTCCAACGTTGAAGTGATAATGGTCAAACAAACTTTCAAACTCTTATAAATTGAAACCCTAACTAACTACTAACCCTAATAAGGTTGACGTCATCCTTGGTTATTCCATCTTGACGCAACAAGTTTTCTTCATAGGCAATTAGATGATGGTTTAAGAGCATTTATTGAATAAAGGATTGATTTGATACATTGATTGCTACATCATCTTGGTATATATTGATGAATTGATTATTATTTCATTGTTGTATTTATAAACATTGATCTCGTCAATATCTATTGCTTATGTATTGATATCAGATAGTTATATGAAGTACTAACCCTTTGAATCATAGCCTGCATATATTAGTCTTTTGTTACTTTGTTCCAGGCAGGTGTTCTCATTTGGGCCTACACTTCATTATTGGTTGTTTAGCCAGACTATCTACTCTTGGTGGTGACCTGTGAAGAGGAAACTTCACTTTGACCTTTATACCTTAGCCTCTTCAAAAATCCAAGTTACCGGGGACGTCTCCCCTGGGCCTAACCTCCCTAAATAGAAAGAACCTCCCCATCGTGGTGAAATTGGGTGGGGAAGGTTCCTGTTACGCCAGTTTGGCCTCTATCTTCTAGCCTTTTGACCTAGCTACAAACTGTGTGATAACATTATTCATTAGATCAATCCCCTATTGCGGATTGATCATGTCGGCTATTGTAAAAGACAAAATACCCTTTTGTGGATTGGTCAAAACATAATTGTAATAGGCAGAATAAGAAGTTGGCCCCATAATATATTAAAGGTGGTTATAACCACCCATATTGAGAAGTCGGTCGTGCCAGTGAAAAGACACCACCACACGTGCCAGAGTTGTATAAATAAGGAGGTTAGCACCTCATTTAGACACACACTCACTTGTTCATTGAGGAGAAAGTTTCGGAGCTACAGTTGGAGAAGAGAGAGAGAGAGAGAGAGAGGAACATTCTTGGGAGAGGACTTTATGTATTTGTTTGAGTTATCTCTTGGCATTGTATTGGCTATCTATAATAAGTAAGTTTTGTTGGGTTTTCTCCCCCATGAGGGTTTCCAAGGATAAATGATGTGTCTCTTGTGATTGTGTATTTCTCAGTGATCCTATCTTATGCTATTGTTATCTAGTGAAATAAAAAGAACTCTAATAATAGCTTAAACCTTAAAAAATTATGTATAGAATATAATTTTTTCTTCTTCGAGTTGCACCAACTCGTCAATATGATTCTGCAATGCTTCCTTGTTGGTGGAAAACTGTCCTAATAGCTTATATGCAGGCAACTTCATGTTGATAGGAAAGATTGCATTTAATCCATAAACCAACTCAAAAGGACTCCTACCAGATGATCTTTTCTGTGTGATTATGTATGCCCATAAAACAAATTTGAGACAACTGTCCCAAGCTCTCTTGTTGTCCCTGACTGTCTTTCTGATTATCCTGATCAATTTTTTGTTACTTGATTCTACTAAACCATTTCCTTGTGGGTAGTAATTGGCCGCATGGGCCAAAGTAATACCATACTGGGAACAAAATGCCAGTAACTCAACTGATCACAACACACTAGCATTTTCAATCATGATCTTCTATGGGACACAAAATCTGGTGATGATATTATTGTCCTCCAAAAACATGACAATAGTAGCATTGGAATATGTCCTTAGTGGCACGGTTTCCACCCATCGGGTGAAATAATCGATGGCTACTAGTATCCATGTATGTCCTGCACTGGAACTCTATGAAAATTGCCCAATAAAATCAAGGCCCCACTATTGGAAAGGAGCCTCCACAATCACTGGATCCAAAGGAAAAGTAGGAAGCTTTTGCTTTCCTTCAAATCTTTGGCATGCCTCACATGCTTGAACAAAAGAGTGTGCATCTCTAAAAAGTGTTGGCCAATAATAGCCTGTGCGCATAATCTTGTGTGCGGTGGTTCGAGAAGAAAAATGTCCACCACACACTCCATAATGAAGCTATTTTAAGAGCTCCTTGGACTCATCCAAGTGCACACACCACAATATCACTCCTTCAGGATTCCTCCATCCTAATCGTCCTTGCCACAAACAATACTTGGTAGCACGAAGCTACAAAGATCGCCTCTGCATCTTAGTAAAGTTAGGGGGATATGACAAATTTTCCAAATATAAAATGATATCCTGGTACCAATATGAACTCTTGAATGGATGGGTTAAGAGATTTACATGTCAATCCTTGATATCCTCCAAGTTATTCTCCGCCATCAACCTTGCTAAACCTTGGTATCTTACCAACTTGGTAGGCCTCACTTCTAAGTCATACTCTCGAATCTTAGTGATCCACCTCCCCCTGGTTCCATTACAATCCTTTTGAACCAAAATTTCCTTGACCATGGGGTGGGGGACATAGGTAATGATGTGTGAGTTCCAAAAGTAAGGCCTAAAGTGGGCTAACCCCTTCACGAGAGCATAGGCTTGCTTCTCCATTGGTTTATAGTCCAATTATGCTCCTTGCAAGGCCTTACCCATGAAGGCTATGGGCTACTCGAATCCATCCTTGTTTTTCTACAATAACACAACAACCATGGTTGAATCAGAAGAAAAAGAGAAAAATTGAAAATCTTTAGCATAATCAAGACTAATAAGGACATGTGAGTGACACAAATCTTGTTTAATTCAATTGAAATCCTTCTTGGCTTCGTCACTCCACTTGAGGTCATGATCTTTCTTCAACATATCAAATATGGGCTTGGCTATCTCTACAAAATGCAGAAAACACAATTCATGTATGATAATCAATAATCACACAGAGAAGAAACACAGATATTTCACGTGGTTCACCCAAACATTGGGCTGCGTCCACCAAGCAGAGGTATCAGTTGTCTTATTATTCAAATCATGGAGACTACAGTAGCTCACTCACACTCTTGTCTTCCTCTACGGGATTACATAAATTTATATACACTTACACATGAAACTGATTATTAAATGCAATCTCATCCATATTCTAACTTGGTCTTATTGGTTACAACCAACGCTGGATTATAGGATCTGAAATCCTAATCCTGGAGGAATTTGTTGTCACCAGTTTCCAACAATCTCCACCTTGACAACAATTAACCTGATACCTTGCTCCTTCCTTTTGTTCATCACCTTTTCGGCAAGCTAAGAGAAGCCAAGCACCATCGTAGCTTCTCTAACAATACTAGTTTTGTGAACATGTCTGCGCAATTCTCTTTTGTATGCACTTTCTCAAGAGAGACTCCACGTTCATCGATGACTTGTCTTACAAAATGGTACTTGATAGGTATATGTTTTGTTTTACTTTGGTAGGATGGATTCTTATCCAAGTGAATAACACTTTGACTATCACAAAGTAACTTTACTTTGTCCTGCATTCTTCCAAACTCACCAAACAAACCTTTCAACCAAACTGCCTCTTTGCAAGCATGTGAAGCAACTATGTATTCTGCTTCTATAGTGGATAAAGAAACAATGTTCTGTAGCTTTGACATCCAACTAATAGTTCCACCTGCAAGAGTAAAGACATACCTTGAAGTCGACCTTCACTTGTCCAAATCACCTACAAAATCAGAATCAACATATCCACAGACTAATTCACAATCATTGTTATAAGTGATACAGTAATCACTTGTGCCTCTCAAATACCGAAGCACCCATTTCACTGTTGCCCAGTTCTCTTTAGATGGATTTTCCATATACCTGCTGACAACTCCAACTGCAACTGCATGTGAAATGCATGGCCTTGTACTAACCATCGCATACATTAAACTGCATACTGCATTAGCATATGGTATTCGAGACATATATTCATTTTCTTCTTTTGTACTAGGACATAAACTTGAATAAATCTTAAAATAGGAAGCCAAAGGGATTGAAACTGGTTTCACATCGTTCATACCAAACCTCAAAAGTATCTTCTCAACATACTTTTTTTGTGACAACCAAAGCTTACCATTCCTCATGTCTCTGAATATATCCATGCCCAAAATCTGCCTTGTTGCTCCTAGATCTTTCATATCGAATGTCCTAGCCATCTGAGTCTTTAACCTGTTGATCTCAGTTATGATTTTGCTTGCTAAAATCATATCGTCAACATACAATATTAAGATAATGAATATGCCATTATTCAATTTCTTAAAGTAGACACAATGATCATACTCACTCTTTGTATAATTATGGCTCACCATGAAAGAGTCCAATTTCTTGTACCATTGTCTGGGCGACTGCCTCAAACCATACAATGATTTCTTGAGCCTGAAAACAAATTTCTTGTTGCGATTCTGAACGAACCCTTCAGGTTGTTCCATGTAGATCTCCTCATCCAAATCTCCAAGTAAGAAAGCAGTCTTAACATCTAGTTGCTCCAACTCAAAATCAAGTAAAGCAACCAATGCTAACACACTTCGAATTGAAACAATCTTAACAACTGGTGAAAAAATCTCATGAAATTCAATACCTTCTTTCTAAGAATATCCTTCTGCAACCAACCTTGCTTTGTACCTTTCCACCTTATTATCAACACCCTTTCTTTAGCTTATAGACCCACTTGCAACCTACAGTTTTTTTGTCTCTTGGAAGTTCTACCAGGTCCCATGTGGCATTCCTCTCTAATGCCTTCATTTCATCCTTCATTGCTTCTTTCCATTTATCATTGTTAGAACCCTTCACAGCTTCCTGATAGCACGAAGGTTTATCATCATTAATACTTAAAGAAACTGACGAAACAAAATCATCATACCTTCTTGGAGGATTTCTGACCCACTTAGACCTACTTAGGGAAGTTTGTGGCTCATCCACATTATGTTGATTGTTATCATCAACCATGTCTTCCTCTATAGGAAACTCTTCATGAACATATTCAGAAACTTGTTCATGTTCACTTTCATCTGCATTTGAACTAGTTTCAAACTGAATCTGTTGATACTTAGGTACTTCTTCCTATTTCATTTGAACATCTACATCTGATTTGATGAGAGATGATTCATCAAATATTACATCTTTGTTAATGGTGATCTTGTGGGAAGTAGGATCCCACAACCTGTACCCCTTAACACCATCACCATATCAAACAAAGATAAAAAAAAAAAAAAAAATTGGATCTAATTTAGAAAGTTGGTGTTTTGGAATTATAGCATAGGCTTCACAACCAAAAACTTTAAGATTAGAATAATTACAAGGGTGACCTTTCCATACCTCTTCAAGAATCTTTCATTCTATTGTTGTTGATGGTGATCGATTCACCAGATAACAAGTTGTAGTTACTGCTTCTTCCCATAGTCCCTGCTACAAATTGGCGTTAGTAAGCATACTCCTTGCTCTCTCTAGAAGAGTCTTGTTCATGCGTTCAACGACTCCATTTTTTTGAAGAGTATAGGTAGTGGTTTTATGCCTATCAATCCCAAACTTCTTGCAATAGTTCTCAAATTCCATTGACGTAAAGTCACCACCATTATCAATTCTTAAACATTTAATGGACCTACCAGTGTTATTTTCCACTAAAGGTCTAAACTGCTTGAAAACAGTAAATACATCAACCTTTCCTTTCAACATATAGACCCAAACCTTTCTAGAGAAATCATCTATAAAAGTTACAAAATATGATGATCCTCCATATGAAATAGTAGGGGATGGTCCCCAAACATCATAATGGATATAATCAATGATTTCTTCATTGGTGTGTCTTCCGGTTTTAAATCTCTGCCTATTATGTTTTCCATAAATACAGTGTTTGCAGAAATCTAACTTTAAATACTTTAAACTAGGAAGTAACTTGCGATCAGTTAATACCTTTAATCCTTGTTTGTTCATATGGCCCAACCGTCGATGCCACAGTCGAACAAAATCATTGTCTTTCTCAGATACCGTTGTCACATGATCTGACTTAGTTCTTCCTTCTAACAGAAACATGTTACGAACCTCCTTCGCTTTCATAACCAATAGGATTCCTTTGTAGACTTTCATAACTCCACCTTGAACAATACTCTTATATCCTCCAATGTCTAAGACTCCCAAAGAAATTAGGTTCTTCCTAAGCTCAAGTACATGTCTCACATCAGTTAGTATTTTAACAGTTCCATCAAACATCTTAATTCGAATGCTACCAATTCCCACAACTTTACACGAGATATCATTTCCCATGTAAACTATTCCATCATCTATAGACTAGTAAGTAACAAACCAGTGTCTATGACGACACATGTGATTTGAAGCACCAGAATCTAATAACCATTGTTGATCATGACGTGAACCAATACTAATTGATAAAACTTCATCAGTCATACCTGAACCTGTTGTTGAACTTGTTTCAGTTGCGTTCCCTTCCTTCATTTATTTTGGAGGGTCGTCTTTGGAGGCTTGTTGTCTCTTCCAACAGTCCTTCTTCAGGTGTCCCGATTTGCCACAAAACCAGCACTTAAGCTTGTTATTTTTACCCTTCAACTTTGATCGAGAGAAATCCCTCTGACCTTGTCCTCTTTCTTTAGGTCTGCCTCTGACCATCATCGCCTCAGATGTAGAGGTTTCTGAATTAGTTTTCTTCCTTGTTTCCTCAGACAATAGTGCTCCAACAATAACATCAAACTCAATACTTTTTGTTGCGATGAAACTAATAGAGGTAACAAAGTGATCCCATGACGTGGGCAAATAACACAATAATGTAATTGCCTTGTCTTCGGAATCGAATTTTACTCCCATGCTAGTTAACTGAATTAAGAGGGTATTAAAAGTATTTAAATGATCAACTATTTTCGTACCTTCCTTCATGCGCAAACTGTACAATTGTCTTTTCAGGAAGATCATGTTCGTCAAGGATTTTGTCATGTACAGGCTTTCCAGCTTTGTCCATAAACTGACTGTTGTCTTCTCCGCAACAATGATGAACAAAACATCATCGGCCAAACACAGGCGTATGGCATTCAATGCTCTCACATCAATCTCATCCTAGTCTCATATGTTATGGTCGTGGGTTGCTTTGCTTTTCCCAAAAACACCTTCACCACGCCTTGTTGCACGAGCAGATCGCGCATCTTAACCTTCCAGATCTCGAAATTGTTCTTGCCATTGAACTTCTCAATTTTGAATTTAACACTTTGAGTTTTCTCCATTAGCAGAAAGAAAAATTCCAAAAAAAGACCATTGCTTATAAAACCAAGCCTTTATATGGAGGAATGATCTTACTCAATGTTGAACAATAATTTTAAAAGGTTTAATCCAAAAAAAAAATTAATAATATATAAAAGAGGCCACCTCAAATATATTTTATAAAGTATCCACCCATGAGATAAAACTATTCTTTATAAATATTTTTACCTCACCTTCTATTAAAAACATCCTCCACTCTTATGCGATTCTTTTAAAAATAATATTTTGTGCTTAATTAAAAATCAACTGTCATATAAACCATAACTTCATACCTTGTAATTTTTCAAAAGAAAAAACACCATGTGAATGTTTTAGGGAGTCGTTGCACCTCTCGATACAATTGGAGTGCGGCGATCTTAAAGAGTCGTTGCACCTGTCAATGTAGCTGGACCACGACGATTTGAGTATTTCCACACCATGGTAAGTCTGGCTAATAAGACGCCGCACCCTTCGAGAGGAGGGACCTACGACAATGTGGAAATCGGCGTACCTCGCACAAATGAGACTATTGTTGTTGCTTCTCCAAAATTTGACACCCTCGACACCCTCTCCTCCAACCTGCTATGATACCACTTGTTAAATTCGTAAATGCGGAAAACATAATTCACATATGATAATCAATAATCACATAGATAAGAAACACAAAGATTTCACGTGGTTCACCCAAACATTGGGCTACGTCCACCAAGCAGAGGTATCGGTTGTTTTATTATTCAAATCATGGAGATTACAGTAGCTCACTCACACTCATGTCTGCCTCTACGAGCTTACATAAATTTATATACATTTACACAAGAAACTGATTATTAAATGCAATCTCATCCATATTTTAACTTGATCTTATTGGTTACAACCAACGTTGGATTATAGGATCTGAAATCTTAATCCTAGAAGAATTTGTTGTCACCAATTTCCAACACCCTTACCTTTTCCATCGCTTCATCCACAAACATTTTCTTTCTCTTGGAATCTATTTATGTTGAAAGGCACAATAGAGAACACTATTGATTCAATTTGTTGTCACCAGTTTCCAACACCCTTGCCTTTTCCATGGCTTCATCCACGAACATTTGCTTTCTCTTGGAATCTATTTCTGTTGAAAGGCACAATAGAGAACACTATTGATTCTTGTACAGTTATCTGAGGAGAATAAACATCATTTTACTCACAATAACCTTAAACTCGAGCAAATGCCTCTCGTAATTTTTCAATATGCCATATGTCTGGAATTTCCTCATCAACGACGTTTACTCTGAGCAATATTTGGTGGAGTTTTGTCTGAGAGTCAGTGGCGCTTGATGGCACTCTTGGCATTTGAATCCGATTAAATGCCTTCAAGTGGAATTGATGCCTTTTTCCCACGCTCTTTTCCAGACTTACGACTGTTCTCAACCCATTTGTCATCTAGGATTTCATCATTACTATACAACTGTTCTTCTTTATATTCTTTTCCACTCCTTAAGCCCCAAGGATCCTGACTGGTATGAGCATCAGATGGAATGGTATTTTGTATTACTATAGACAACATCACGCTAGCTTCCCTTGTGTCTTGTTCCCTTCCTTTGCTCCCAACTGTCTTATTTGCTCCCAAATGTATCCTGCGCCTGGGCGTTTAATTTACCTCTAAGCGAGCTATCTCCATGACAGGCTTCAAGCTTTTCTCATTGACACCTTTGCTGGCCTTTACTATTGGAACATGTGCTATGCTTTGACATTTGGATTGGTTCCCTCTATCACAGTGACACTCTGTCGTAGTGTATTCAGGCATTTATGCTTGCTGGCAATGATCCTCAACACCTGTGCGCACACTTGATACCTATACTCGGGCTCGGATTCTCGCTAATTTCTTCGTTTTCTTTTGTGCATGGGATATATCCCACATGCATAAGCATCAAAACAATTCCATGTTTTTATAGACACTCTTATCACAACTTCTTGTTTTTAAAATATGCAGAGTAACCTAACTAGGGAGCAATCTTTCCCATCAAGTTCAGCCAAAAAACAAATGGGTCTGAATCTGGGTTATACCCCATTTTAAATAATACAATAAGACAATTTTAAATAATACAATAAGACAATGGATTAAAATAACCAAGCCTTTAGCAAATAAAAAAAATATTATTAAAAAACATTTTAAATAATACAATAAGACAATGGATTAAAATAACCAAATCTTTTAACAAATAAAAAATAACCAAACAACAATAAGACAATTTTAAATAATACAATAAGACAATGGATTAAAATAACCAAGCCTTTAGCAAATAAAAAAAATATTATTAAAAAACATTTTAAATAATACAATAAGACAATGGATTAAAATAACCAAATCTTTTAACAAATAAAAAATAACCAAACATTTTAAATAAGACAATGGATTAAAATAACCAAATATTTTAACAAATAAAAAAAAAATTTATTAAAAAATATATTGCAAGCCTTTTAACAAATAAATATAAAATATTATTAAAAAACATATTATAAACCTTTTAACAAATAAATATAAAATATTATTAAAAAACACATAAAATAGTTTTTAAAATAATATAAATTTGCATTTATTTTTATAATCGTCTCCCAAGTTAGCCCACTCCTAAACATTTGACTTTACATCCATTGGTTCACTCACTCGATGAGTTTGGTGACACTTTGGATGATGACTCCTTGATGAATTTGGTGACATTTTGGATGATGACTCGATTTGGAATTCTAATAAGACAGTGAGTTAAAATAATCAAGTCTTTTAACAAATAAATATAAAATATTATTAAAAAACATATAAAATAGTTTTTTTTTAACAAATAAATATAAAATATTATTAAAAAACATATTACAAACTTTTTAACAAATAAATATAAAATATTATTAAAAAACACATAAAATAGTTTTTTAAATAATATAAATTTGCATTTATTTTTATAATCTTCTCCCAAGTTAGCCCACTCCTAAACATTTGACTTTACATCCATTGGTTCACTCACTTGATGAGTTTGGTGACACTTTGGATGATGACTCCTTGATGAATTTGGTGACATTTTGGATGATGACTCGATTTGGAATTCTAATAAGACAGTGAGTTAAAATAATCAAGTCTTTTAACAAATAAATATAAAATATTATTAAAAAACATATAAAATAGTTTTTTAAATAATATAAATTTGCATTTATTTTTATAATCTTCTCTTTTTATTTTTAATATTTGTCCTGATTTCAAATAGCTAGGGTGTAAATGTGTTGAACCTGCATAGAATAGATCTAGCTAGAAAATACTACACACATTTGCAGAGAGAAATTGAGATAGAAGGAGAGAAAGAAAAGAAGAATTCTCATTAACCATATTCCACACTCAAAGAGTGAATAATTTACAATAAATATAGGATACATGAGTAACTAATGAGTCATAGTGGTGTTCTAGAGTGATCTGGACACACACCAACAGTTACGGGAGTAAACTGCCACCTAGTCTAGTCTCTCAAGCAATTATGGGAGTGAACTGCCACTTAATTGAGTTAACTAGTCAACTAGTCTTCAATTAACTGACTGAACAAAGAGTAGTGAGGAGTTAACTCATGAAATCAAGGGTAATGCGCCAGTCTGGTGATGATCCCAAGGCAAGTGCACATTAGCTAGTGATGATCCCAATGTTGCATGGTGACAAAACCAATGCAGCATCTAAACTCAACTCAACTAGTCAAACTGAAGTGTCAATTGAAAGAGAATATTCTTCAGGTGGAATATTCTCTCCTAAAATATAGGAGACTAGATAATGACTAATTATGACTAATAAACAAGGAAAAACCTTAGGAAAAAGAAATCTTAAGTGTGTGTTGAAGTAACTCCAACACTCCCCCTAAACATCACTATGGTGAAAATAAAGAATGGGTCTCGGCAACAAGGCCATGTTAGGGATCCAAGTACAAAAGATACACTGAAAATAAAGTGAAGAAAAAGGGAAAACCTCATGGAAAAAACCCCCCTTCAAGGTACAATGTATGTAAAAAAAAAATGAGAAGGAACAAAAAACAATTGCTAAGCAACTTTGTCCTTCACTCCAAGAAGACCTCGCAAATGTGAAAGTTTGTGCTCGTTGAACATGTAGATGTATGAATGGATCTGATGAAGTAGATGCATCATTGATATGTCCACACATATCCACTTTCTCTTCTTGTAATGCAGAAGATTCAAATAAATTTTAGATAAAACTTTGAAAACCGTAAGGCCGTTTTTGGAAAAACGTTGAAATTTTGTTGATTTTGAAATGATCGTAACTTCACTTTCCGAACTCTATTTTGGGCAATTGTTTTTTTGAAATTGGATATTTTCTCGAGAGGAATTCAAATATCCAATTTTTTTTTTTGCAAATATTTTTCAGAAAATATCATAATGGATTCTGATGTGCGAGGCTCCCTTTTTGTCTCCTAAGTTGCATGCATTACACATGGAAAAGTGTTTGCATGTGACTCCTGATATGCATGCCATATATCTTCCACATGAATTTCAGAAAACAAATCTGAAATGGAGTAGACATCATCTGCAATTATTGGAATACAAATTTCTACAAAAACTTTTGTAGAAGACTCTTCATAATAAGAGACTTGATCTTCTGACGGTTTCTCTTCTGGCTCTAATACCATGTAAATGTGTTGAACCTGCACAGAATAGATCTAGCTAGAAAATACTACACACATTTGCAGAGAGAAATTGAGATAGAAGAAGAAGGAGAGAAAGAATAGAAGAATTCTCATTAACCATATTCCACACTCAAAGAGTGAATAATTTACAATAGATATAGGATACATTAGTAACTAATGAGTCATAGTGGTGGTCTAGAGTGATCTGGACACACACTAGCAATTACAGGAGTAAACTGCCACTTAGTCTAGTCTCTCAAGCAGTTACGGGAGTGAACTGCCACTTAGTTGAGTTAACTAGTCAACTAGTATTCAGTTAACTGACTGAACAAAGAGTAGTGAGGAGTTAACTCAAGAAATCAAGGGTAATG
>SNQJ01S0025338.1:14944-26599 GCA_010110895.2 Picea sitchensis
TAGCTGGTGATGATCCCAATGTTGCATGGTGACAAAACCAATGCAGCATCTAAACTCAACTCAACTAGTCAAACTAAAGTGTCAATTGAAAGAGAATATTCTCCAGGTGGAATATTCTCTCCTAAAATATAGGAGACTAGATAATGACTAATTATGACTAATAAACAAGGAAAAGCCTTAGGAAAAAGAAATCCTAAGTATGTGTTGAAGTAACTCCAACATAGGGCAACTTGGTGTTTTTGAACATAATTGAACAGACCAAATAATGTTTTGACCAACAACAAATTATGAGACTTCATCAAATGATAATTAAGGCACTAGGAGCTTTGACAAAGATTTGTGAAAGACTATTTTTAATATTTGTCGTATTTCAAATAATTAGGTTAACTTGGCGTTTTTTAACATAATTGAAGAGACCAAAGAATTTTTTTGACCAAAAACAAATTATGAGACTTCATCCAATGATAATTGAGGCTCTAGGAGCTTTTACAAAGATTTGTGCAAGAATATTTTTAATATTTGTCGTATTTCAAATAGCTAGGGCAACTTGGCATTTTTTAACATAATTGAAGAGACCAAAGAATTTTTTGACCAAAAACAAATTATGAGACTTCATCAAATGATAATTGAGGCTTTGAAAAATATTTGTGCAAGAATTCAGATGCCTTGAAAAAATTGGCAAAAGACTTGGAGGTTATGGGAAATTGATACAAAATTGATGAAGAGATTGACAAAATCACATTTATGATTTCTCTGCAAAAAAACATTGGTTTTTGTAGCGAATAAATTTTGTTCTCAAAATAACATGAAAATTATTGATAAATATAAAGCATGATGAGAGGATAGGTTTGGAAAAAGGTTGAGTTTAGGCTAGAATTTTTAGGTACTAACAATATCAATATTGAATACCCTCCAGTTCACGATGTTATCTAGTATGGAAGGCATGAACATGATTTCAACAGAAACAATCGTCGTTAAGCGACGTACATTTAGAGGTTGCGTTTTCCAAAATGTTTGTTGCAACATTCTGGCGGTGAGGTATATGTAGATTTTCACATGCAACTCTATGTGACTAATTTTCAGATCTGAAAATTGCTTCCTAGTGAAGCAACAATAAAACCCTAGATGTTATCACTGAACAATTTCACACTGAAAATTATTGACTGAAAACATATGCAGTTGAAACACAAAGATCATAGATGAATCATCAATACACATGAGACCAAATTTCAGTTTTGTAATCTTGTTATCATCATAAATCTTGAGGGCAAAACCAACCCTCCTAGGAAACACAATATCACCAAAATATGAGGACAACATTGTCCTCCAAAGTCACCAAAACTGACAACAACCTTGTTCTCCAATAACCATACAAATCAGAAAACCAAACCTCAACAATATCCCTCGGANAATGCACGGCCTGCTGATGTCACATGTCAGCATGTCCCGATTTGTACCTCCCCAAAAACATCAGATACGTGATTCACCAATTGACAACCCATGTATATATGTTGTTTTCTCTCCTACAAACTGTGTATACCCTATACATGATTCGTCCATCTACAACCTGTGTATATATGCACTTTGTCCTCCTGCAAACCACGTATGGTACAAAACATTTGCTCCACATGTACAACCTTCTTCGCTTCTCTCTCTTGGTCCAAATTCGCAACCTTGCAAACTTCTCGTTTGTTGAGATCACCAATCCTCCTAGCACAAGTACATACTCACTTATCCTAGCTCCATCATGTCTCCATAGACTCTACATGATATGTGATGTCACAATGACCTCTCTCCTTTATATACAATCCTTAGGGATCAACATAGAAACCCCTCCACAATTCAACATAAAATTAGGCTTTCCTTGTGGGTGTGAAGCCACAACATAAGCACACAAAGCCCATGATCAAACCCATGAATCCCCCACTCAAATCCAAGGGGGTTTTCACCAAACTAAAAGTGTGATGTGGCGCCCACAATGATTCCCACATGCCCAACACCTAGGGTCATGTGAGAATATTTTCTCGAAGCTACAAAAATCAAATGTATAGATTCAATATTAAAAGCTTTGAAAAAATAAAGTAAATTCCATACCTCTTGTTGGTAACCTCTCAAATGTGGGGATAGGCAGTGAATGGTATTTCTTACTTGTCGAATGATTATCTCTGAATCAATAAACACTCATAAGCATTTTACCTTAAGGTCAATGGATTTCTTCAAACCTTGGACCAAGGATTCTTATTATGTGGTGTTATTGGTGCATTCAAATTCTAGTCGACAGGATATGAGCATTTTATGTTGATGTTGATCGATGATGATACATCCTACCTCGGCTCCATATTGAGATTTGGAGCCATCAAAAAACATAGTCCAAACATTAGTATATATAGGTGGATTAATGATACAATAACCTAATTCTTTGAATACTATACATGCATTATCATTAGTTTGATTGCATGGAAGGAGTTCAGACTGGGTGTCCATTTGTATTTCATATGGATGTGCTTCATAATAACCATGGTCAATCTGTAAGAAAAAATTGCCCAAAAAAGAATGTGCAAAGTTGATGGGTTCGTTTTTACCTTCTAATTTAGTCATCATATGTTTCACATGAGTTTCACTATTGATCCAAAATGGCTCCAGGAAGGCCTAAAAAACAAATTTCTAGGAATTAGACAAAACCAGCGCCATTGTGTCAGTCTCGTCACGTTGATTCTGGCCATATAATTTTTTTTGCAAATGGACGTCGTATGCGAAAGATATCGTGTTCTGATCAATTTCTCAAACAGACAAAAAAGTCAACTGGTCAAAGCCAACAAGTCTTACTGTTGATGTCAGTAGTACGAAAGGTGACATCATGAAGGCATCATCATGATAATGTGGAATCACCAGGAGGTGACACGTGTCACTCAAATTTGGCATTTTCGGACTGAGTTGGCACCTGTACTTATTTGGCACTTGGCACTGTACGTATGACACGTGGCATTATGTACATGACGTGGCCCAATGGCAGGCTAACGCATGGCATTACGGATGACAGTTGGGTTGTACGGATGCTGACATGGCAGGGTCACTGTGCAGTATGGATGATGATGTGGCACGACACGTGGTTGTATGACAGGTAACGTGGAAGGTGACTTGGTTGTACATAAGTGACATGGCAGGTGATTGGATTATTTACTATGTGGTATGGTCCAATCACAGGGTGACACGTGGCTCAATCAGAGGGCACCACGTGGCACCTCATATTTTTCCAATATTGACTAGTTCAAAAGAAAATCTGCCTCCGGAGGATTCGAACACCCAACCTCCAAGCTAGGCAACAGACTAACAACCAAGGGCTAACCGGTTGCGCTAATGGTGGGTCTTGTTAACCAAACGACACACATAATATTTATGCTTGTGGTGGCGGAATGTTTGGGATAAGCCCCGATCAGCGAGGGCCAGCCCCGGTCGACTAGGAGTTAGACCAGGGGTTTCCGACAACAGTTGGAGCGTGTGGAGTGTAGGGCTTGGCCACATGGGCCATAGCCACTGAACCAGGAGCTAGCCAATAGGAGGAGGGCAAGTAGCCTTAGCACTAGGACACATGGCCATGCAACCAGAGCCTAGCGCAAACCGGGGGCTAAAGACCAGGATCCAATGCTGGAGCAGAGCGCGTGGGAGCTAGGGCTATGGCCATATGGCCATGCCAACAACCAAGGGTCGGAAGTTAGGGGCACGCCAACCTGTGGACACATGGATTTACCCATGTGACATAGAGACCGAAGATAGGGGGATGCGCCTAGTAATTTTCCAAATATGGGTTTTTAACCTTAGGTTATGATTTTTATGGATTTTTTAGCTCTTTTTAATGGATTTTGCCCATTATTGGGAGATCTGAAGCCCGATTTGAGGCCATATCTTGGGAGGTTGATGACCACTTCAAATCTATATAAACCATGGGTTCTTAGAAGCATTGGGGAGGTTCAGAATAGGAGAAATGTTGAGGAATTTAACAGCCAAAGCCATTTTTATGCAGGGAATCCATTGAGGAGGGGAACTTTGCAAGCAAATTCTGGGAGCTATGCTCAATCTTTTTTAGTGCCTTCAGTTGTGTTGGATTCTTGAGGTCGAGTAGAAAAAAGCCAGACCAGTTTGTAATCCATTTGACACTTTTTTGATGTACTTTTTAAGAATTGAAAAGAAATAAGAAAGCCTCACCCACTAAGACAAAGGCCCGGAGGCGTAGGCAATCTTGTTGAACTCCGTTAACAACTTTGTTGATATTTGTGCTTACATTCTGATCTACATTTCTTATTATGGCTGCTATGATATCTCATTAGTTTATGCTTCTTTCATCAATTCCTAATTGGTTAATGAACTCATGCTTTAAAACTTAACCAAGTCTTTTAAAGATAATTTCGGATCAAGTGGTATCAGAGCGAGGTTGACGGTTGGTTTTTGAGTTTGCATGATTACTAGGGAAAATCTTAGTCGTGGTGAAGGAAATCTTGTATAATGGGATACAGAAATTGGATAGAGAAAGAGGACTTCTCAAAGTGAGGAGATGGCATCAGAAGAAGGCATGTCTCATAATGAGATCGAGTTGCAAAAGACTTTATTTGCCATGTCTGAGATGGTAAAGGTCTTATATGAGGATTACTTGGAACGAAAGAGGCCTTTCTAAGGGGAGTCTTCTAAACAAGACAAAAGTGAAGAAGGAGAGGATCCTCCTAAACCTCCTCCTTCACCTCATTTTTCTCCATAATCTTCTTCTTCTTCAAGTACAAGTTCAAAATCCACCACAAGAAAACATCCCCATAAACATAAACATGATATGGCTTTACTTAAGCTTGATGTGAAATTTGAATTTCCCATGTATGATGGTGAAGTCAATGTTGAGAGGCTTGATAATTGGGTCAGATAGATGGAAGTTTATTGTAGTGTGCAACAAATCAAGGATGAGGCAACTCAAATCAAGTTGGCATCGCTTCGTCTTGCAGGCACAACACTCATCTGGTGGCAGAGTAAGTTGCAAAATGGCACACAGAAAGTGGTTAATGTATTTCCATCATGGAAAGATTTTCATTGATGCAGGGAAAACATGAGTTGGTGTATTAGGGGAATCGTCTTCAAGGAAAGAGGACAAAAGGAAGGGGAATGGAAAGAAATCATATTCAGCGACAAGAAGGGACAAGAAACTCTCTTGCAAGCATTGCAAGAAAGAAGAGAATGATGATGACCATTGATGGCAATTGCACCCAGAGAAGAGACCAAAGTGGTTCAAAGAAAGGAAAGGGAGGAAAACAGTTGCAACAACAACATGACCAACAGATTTGGGATATGATTCAGGTGATGAGACTAAGATCACAATAGTTGGTTTGACAGGTAAAATTGGTGATGGATATGATTCTAGATGCAAGTTGTTTCACATAAGGGTGATAATGAAACATACCAAGATCGATACATTGATAGATAGTGGATCTCAATCTAACTTGATTTCAGAGGAAGTGGTTAAAAAAATGGGATTAAACACTAAGATGCATCATAAACTTTACTCACTTAAATGGATAAGAAAACAATGCACTTTAAAGTTTGCAATTTCATCAAATTTTGTGGATGAGGTAACGTGTGATGTGGTGCCACTCAATGAATGTGGAATGGTATTAAGCAGTCCTTATTTGTATGATCGCAAAGCAATATTCTACAGGGAACATAATCAATATCACTTAATCAAAGAAGGCAATGAATAGGTTGCACATGTTCATAACTTAAAAGAAAATCAATCTCTACAAACAATGGAACAATTAAGGAAGGCATCTTATGCAAGAAACACACCTATAATTGTGTCAAATCAAGCAATTGATATTAAGCATGAACATGAGATGGTTTTAGAATGGAGGTTCAATCATACTTTGCTTCAAGATAAGATAATGTCATGAAAATACTACAAACATATTAGCTCATTTGGAGTCATATTTCTAATGATATTGTTGCTAATGTTTTCAACATGGATGGTAGTGGCTTCAGTAAGATGTGAAAATGTATAAGTGGCTAACAATATTCTCTCAGTTGTCATGGTTTTTTTGCAATTGATCTTGATGAGACAGGTGCACATGAAAGAATTCAAAGACAAAGAACAAGTGGGGTGGCCTATCCTACACTTGATGACTGGTTAATATCCTTTTGGAGAACCAAAAGGTCTTAGTGGGGAGGCATGATCCAAAATGGATCCAGGAAGGCCTAAAAATAAAAGTTCTCAGAATCGGATGAAACCAGTGTTATTGTGTCCGTCTCGTCATGTTGATTCTAGCCATATATTGTTTTTCGCAAATGGACGTCGTATGCGAAAGATATCACGTTCTGACCAATTTCCCAAATAGGGAAAAAAATCAGTTGGTCAAAGTCAATAGGGCATATTGTTGATGTCAGAAATACTACAGGTGATGTCATGATGACATCATCATGATGATGTGGCATCACCAAGAGGTGACACATCACTCAAATTTGGCATTTTTGGGCTAAGTTGGCACCTGTACAGATTTGACACGTGGCACTATACGGATGACACATGGCAATCTGTACATGACATGGCCTAAAGGCATGCTGACACGTGGTAGTACGAATGAAATTTGGGTTGTACATATGCTGACGTGGAAGGGTGACTATGAAGTATGTATGATGACGTGGAACGACACGTGGTTGTATGACAGGTGACATGGCATGTGACTTGGTTGTACGGAAGTGACATGGAAGGTGACGTGGTAGGTGACTGGATTGTTGACTGTGTGGTACGATCCAGACACATGGTGACACATGGCCCAATCAGAGGGTGCCATGTAGCACCCTGGATTTTTCCAATATTGGCTAGTTCAAAAAAATTTCCTCCTCCGGAGGATTCGAACACTCGACCTCCAAGCTAGGAAATAGACTAACAACCAAGGGCTAACCAATTGCGCTAATGGTGGGTCTTGTTAACCAAACGACACGGATAATATTTATGTTTGCAGTGGTGGAATGTTTTGGATAAGCCCCGATCAACGGGGGTCGGCCCCGACTGACTAGGAGCTAGACCAGGGGTTGTTGACAACAGTTGGAGCGCGTCGAGTGTAGGGCTTGGCCACATGGGCCAAGCCACTGAACCAAGAGCTATCCAACAGGAGGCGGGCGTGGAGTCTTAGCACCAAGACACATTTCCATGCGACCATAGCCTAGATCAAAACAAGGTCTAAAGACCAGGAGCTAAGGCTATGGCCATGCTAGGGCTATGGCCATATGGCCATGCCAACGACCAAGGGCCGAAAGTTAGGGGCTACGACTAGGGGTGCATTATCCTATAGACAATGGAGTTACCCATGTGACCCGGAGACTGCAGATAGGGGGCTACGCCCATTAATTTTTCAAATATGAGTTTTTAACCTTAGGTTATGATTTTTATGGATTTTTTAGTTGTTTTTAATGGATTTTGCCCATTATTGGAAGATCTGGAGCCTGATTTGAGGCTAGATATTTGGAGGAAGTTGGGAGGTTGATAGCCACTTCAAATATATATAAACCATGGGTTCTTAGCAACATTAGGGAGGTTCAAAATAGGAGAAATGTTGAGGAATTTGACAGCCAAAGCCATTTTTATGCAGGGAAGCCATTTAAGAGGGGAACTTTGCGGGCCAATTCTGGGAACTACGCTCAACCGTTTTCAGTGTTGTCAATTATGTTGGATTCTTGAGGTTGAGCAGAACAAAGCCAGGCCAGTTTGTAATCCATTTGACATTTTTTTGATGTACTTTTGAATCATTGAAGAGAAATAAGAAAGCCTCACCCACTGAGACAAAGGCCCGGAGACGTAGGCAATCTTGTCGAACTTTGTTAACAACCTTGTTGTTATGGTTTTCTAATATTTGTGCTTACATTATGATATGAATTTCTTTTTATGGATGTTATGATATCTCATTAGTTTATGCTTCTTTCATCAATTCCTAATTGGTTAATGAATTCATGCTTTAAAACGTAACCAAGTCTTTTAAAGATCATTTTGGATCAATTGTTTACACAAATCTGATTGGGTTTACCTTTGTATGGCATCCATAGATGGGACCAATCAATAGAAAAATAGCCTTGAATTTTGGCTGACCAATCCTTGCTTAACAACAAGCCATAAATTTTTGGGATGTCAACAACAACAATATCAATTACCTAATGAACCCATTGGTCAGAGGCTAAAACAATTTGTACATATTTTGGTTCTCCTCTGAATTTTACATCTGACCTGTTTAATTGTATAATCCTTGTGGTAGTTAATTTTGGGATAATTTTTATCCTTTGACATATTGAATAGGGCATGATGTTGGAAGAAGCACAAAAATATACCAAACAATTATGTACATTGAAATTAAAAATTTTGTACGTAATTAGTAAAGGGGTTATCTAGGACCTTGAATAAGTCCCTATGCTCTCTGCGTTGATGGCATCTTTGATTTCAATCATATGAATTGCCTTTATTTCCGTGGTTTTGGAAATGATGTTAATTGTATCAGTGTTTTTCTTTTGAGAGTTGTTGGCATTTAAAGTGTCAATAAGGAGATCCCGTTGTTGTGGTAATGTGCATATGTCATACATGGAAATGTTGGATTTAGTTTTCATAATGTCTTCAATAACACTATACTCTAAAGCATGTTTTTTTGGTTTGTTTTTTGTTGTGTTTGGTTGTGGAATTTTATCTTTGCTGCTAGCTATTGGATTTTTGGGCTTAGTGTTGTTTGTAGTTGGGTTTGATTTACTAGATTTGTTATTATTGGTTGAAACAATTGTGTTAGACTTATCACTAGCAGTGGCTAGAGTTAGGGTGCTTGATTTTGAATTTGTGATAGGGGGTGATTTTCCTAAGAGGGATGTTAGTTTTCAGGGGAGAACGGATGTTTGGGAAAACACCTTTGTTGCATAAATTGTAATCTCTAGGAACAAATTTTATAATAGGTGTATCCCCAATAAAAACTTCATCAACTTGCTCGTCATCTGAATTGATACACCAATCTCACAAGGACATGGAAGAATCTTGAGGGGTTTCTTCGATAGTCTCCTCACTTCCTACTTCAATGGGTTGTTCTTCATTTAAACTATGTTGATCTAGCAGCTAATTGATAATAGAGGTCATGGAGTCAACCCATTGTGGGCAAGTTATTTCAGAGTGATTATGTTGGTGATATGAGGAGAAGTTGTTGTTGTCGAAGGTATCTAGATTTAACGAGAGTTGTGGTGCTTTAGGTGGTTTGGATTGGTCATTATTCCTCTTAAAGATTGCGTGGAAAGGTCTATTTCTTGAAGGTCCTACTCCAGTGTTCTTCTTGAGGTGGAAAACTTCACTGGACAACTTCTTAACTAACTTGACCATGCTATCAATATCCTTTGGTTCCTTCTCAAAGGGTTTTGTCGGCAACAAAGGTTGTTTTCCAGCTAACTTGGTTTCTTTGAAATATAGGTGACTGGCATCAGATGATAAAACCTTCTCAACAATCTTGGCTTCTTCGAAATTACGATTCAAGGTGTCCTTACCATCCTATTTAACAAACATGCCTATCGAAGGGATACATGTTGAAGTGTAGTATTTGATGGCTAAGGACTGCAATGGGGCATTTTCAACAATGAATTCAATGAGGATAATGATAAAATTTTGATCGAAGTATTTCAGTTTTTATCTTCTTTCCATTTTTCTGGCCCCTAATTCTTTATATAGGGAAATAGTGCTTTTTCGTTCCCCAAATTTTCCAATAAAAACTTTTCAAAATCTTTCCAACTGGTTAAGGAACTTGGTGGAAGATTAAAGTACTAGGTGGAAGTTCTACCTGCAAAGGTGTAAGGAAAAATCCTACAAACCATATCTTCATGTCAAACATCGAGTAGGCATATAGCTAAGAAAAGGTTTTTAACGTGATCTTCGGGTGAACCAGGCCTATCTGGGTCAAACTTTGGAAGGAGATTTTTTGGTTTTCTGGGCATCTCATGTAATGGCACTCCCAAGTTTAGAGAAACCTCAGACAACCATGGTGGAATTACTACCCATTTTTATTGATGTTCACCCATGATCCACTCGAGATTGATTTCTGGTTTTCCACCATTAAAGTCGTGTTCTGTTTTAGGAGGAGTAGGGGGGAACTGATTCAAGGTTATGGGTTCGTCTTGGAGAGCGGTTTCAAATAAATATTCAATAGATTTAACCATAATATTTGGGTGGGTTTTTAGTCGTTTGATGCAGGTATTTCTCCTGGGTATTTTTGAGGTTGTGGGTAACCTACCAAGGTGTTTGGCATAAGCCTGAGTGATATTACGAGTCTCTATAAATTCCTAGTAGGGTATAGGAAACCAATTTTTTGTATGGGTTCCGGGACTGCCAATGGCACTCTTGAATGCAAGGTTCTTGTATTCAAAAGTAATCTCTTGTCCTAGATTGATATTAGGGAAAAGGGTTGGACCAAGAGTGTTTTCATAGGATTGGTTGTGATTATGTAGTGCATTTATGTAAGCCATACAATTTCGGGCCCTCCTTCCAGCACCAATTTTGTTGATGGGGAGGGATTTCCCAACAACAGTAAGGAGTACTCCACAATACACAATCCCAAATAGACCATGCACCATTTGGTTTAGGAGACCCATCTAGATTCTGGCCTGGATTTTATTATTGGTTGTGAGGGTAAATATGGCTGGTTGTGCAATGTAAAGATGTAGATGAATTCTATGTATGAAAAAAAATCTAATCTGCTTCTATTATATTCTATTCTAGTCTATCCTAGCTAGGAGCGAACTATTGTAACCAAATCAGTTGTATTGAAACTAAACTCTACTAGAAACTTCACTCAGATAGTTTTAATGAAGATGTTGACTTAGAAACACATGCATGCAAAATATATAACCAGAAAAGTCCAAACTATATTATCTACATACATCACAACTCATATACTCTAGACATATAAAAAGTAAAGAGGAATAACAAAACTGCAAAAAATGATATAGAGTGCATGAGATTAGTCTATAATCAAACATATCTTTATATCCCATGTGAACAACATGCATTCCTCCTGAAATAGTTCACGAAAAAACAACAACACATGCAAGTTGTTCTCTCTTTTATAGAACTGGCCTTGAGGGATTCTCAATATTCATTAACCAAGTGTTTCTTCGAAAAGAGTTCTAGAGTGCATACAAAGCTTGAAGATCCCCTTGTAAGTGAATCTCTTCCTATATTTATACATTTTTTACCTAACTCCCCTGTGACTTCTTGCATTCCCTGAAAGAAATTGTTACAAAAATGTTCATCTTCCTTCTACTTGGTGGCATGTGTATAGAGTAAAGACAAAATTGGGAGTAGTTCATAAAAGACAAAATAGAGTATAGGTAATAACAATTTCGAATTTTTTTATTTTTTCTCATTCATGCACTCTTGTCTCGAAGGTATACTGTCCATATTTTCATCTAATCGTACAAAGATACGAGCCTATGGTATTCCTGATAAAACATAAACAAGAACAACAACATGGCGGAAAAGGCTCACTAGCCAACTCTATATTATTCACTCCAATGTTACATATTTATAGTACAATGGGTGATGCCACCTCATAGAGAGATTTTCTCTAGATCCTAAAATCATGCATGATGACTAGGCTAGGCAATCTTAACTAACTC
>SNQJ01S0025338.1:63974-79262 GCA_010110895.2 Picea sitchensis
TGGCGACCTGCTTAACGGACTTTCACCTTGGTGCAAGCTTCCACGCAGTAATTGTGGATTTACCCTCCAAGGAGCCTGAGTGAGTTTGACCAATGTCTATTCTAGGTCCAATGATACTTCCCTTCATTGTCACCTTGTGTAAGACCCTAAACATTGTGGCTACTAAGGTTACCAATTCGCAGTCAGCCCCTGGGCGGGTACATTCGACAATCCATTCCAAACGTATGAGCAGGGTATCTAGCCCGAAATCAACTTGAAAGGCTTCCACTCAACATTGTGGGTATACCTTTAAGCGACCCCCATAATACGATCAGACTACTACAATCAGTCAAACCACAGAGGGATAATCTTCGTAGCTTTCCCGAGTGCGACCTTGTGCGTAACCCCTGTGTGAGAGGGGGATCCCAGCAAACTTATACGACAATTGGATTTGACTCTCCCTAGCTCGGGATGCTAATGTTTGTTTTGGAAACTTTGGAGAGTTATGCTCACAGCCTAATCCAAAGTGCTAATCCTAGTCTACTGTTAGTGGAAGATCCTAGAAAAAAAAATGTTCTAGATAGTTTTTAATTAGCGTTCATTTTACAGCTATTCTTTACTCAAAAAGGGGTGTATGAAAGTAAAACGGATGGAATGATGACTCAATCCCCAAAAAAATGCATAAAATATGATAAGCAGTCATTTCTTTTCGATGAATGTCTATATAAGGGAGAGAGAGAGAGAGTTGTTTTCACTATCAAACACTAATAAGAAATGTCCTCGAACAAATTTTCTCAATCAAATCCAATGTGATGCTAAAACTTTTTAGAAATGTCTTCTAATATGCAAATCAATCACTAAGGTGTCTCTTTATTGTTTGTGTGTGAATAATGATTAATTCAATACGACACGTCCCCTGCCAATTAACCTTTTAGATCAAGGAAACTCAGAGAAGCATAAGCAGGTTTCGTACACACAACAAACCCTCTTGTTATGATTGAAAACAAGAAGCAAAAGAAAACAAAGATAACAAAGAAAATCAATAATTTCACACAAAAGAGAGATGTTGAAGAACAATGACCTCAAAAAAAAACAAAATGAAGAGATTCGTAGACTTCTGATGTCCTTCACTAGAGTTTTTTGCTCAGTCAGATAGGAGAGAAAAAACAGTGGATTGATTTCAAACTCCCAACATCAGAAAAAACTCAAAAAAAATAATGAAGAAGGCCACAAAATCTGAACAGCAAGGTATTTTTTCCTTAGAAGGAAGGATGTCAAAGTTCAGTGGGAAGAAGCATTGACTCATAGAGAGGCTCAGCAAGTGAAACACAGAGATTGGACCCTAGAAAAAGAAATTATGGAAAGGTTTTTTACCAAAAGAGGCCTGGTGCTCTGGTGTAAGGGGCACCAAGTGTTATAGCGCTCTGTCTAACACATCCAGGGAGCACTAGCGCTCTGTTAACATGGTCACAGGGGTGCCAGGCTTAAAACTCTCATGAAAATGTCCAGAAACCCAAAATTTCAGTCAAATTTTGGCAATCAAGCTGAGTGTGATGGGGTAAGGAGTCAATCAACATATGAAATCAAGAAAAAGGGGTGAACAAGGTCTGAAAACAATCAAAGGGTAAGACAAGGTCTATGAGGAAAAATCAAAACCAAAAGTTTCGATTCGAATCCCCAGTGGAGTCGCCAGTTTCTGTTGAAGGAAAATCTCCCTGCGAATAGGTAGATCTCCTCTTGAGAGCTAGACTCTTAACTCTTAAGACAAAAGATGCTTATCATGGGCACTGACTTCCTTTTAGATCTATATAAACTAATGTATGAGGAGGAAAGAGAAAAAAAGTACCTTTTACTGGTGTTTGTCCCTGCACGCTCCGAGTTGAGCTCAAATCTTTCGCTCCTCGATAAGCCCTATAGACAAACAAGAGTACAACCACTTCCTACTCTACTGATATTAGCTTGACATAGACCTATCTATTAGAGACAAGTTCATGTGAGATTAAGCAAAAACTAGAAAGAAACAGGCCAAGCGTGTCATATTGATGAGAACAACAACAAAAGAAACTTACAACCGTAGATGCGAATGTAGCAGCTTCGTCAAATCCCCTTTGTCTAACCCTTGCTCAAAAGATCCATGATCTGAATGACAGCAACTTCACTGATTACTCTCCTCCATTTCATGGTGTGTTTCCTATGAGATCATAGGTTTCATGCTTCTAATTCCTCCCCTTTTTCACCATGAGAGAGCCTGCTTATATAGGTTTAGAGAGGCCCAACCTCTTGAGGTATCTTTAGGGTAAGTTGAGGATTCTCCTCCTTGATTCAGGGATCTTCCCTAAGATCATGGCTGGACCAGGAGTTTGAATCCAACTTCCTTCCAAGATTGAAAAGATATTCCCCTTATTCTCCTCAATAGACCAACTGCTGCCTAGAATAGGCAGCGCTCCCTCAAAAGGACCATCAAAGCACTATAGCACTCCCTAGTAGGATTTAGGGGGGCGCCGGCACTCCTAAAATAAATAGCGCTCCTCCAGAAAGGTTCTTCAGTGTTATAACGCTCCCTAACACTCTATAGGGGAGCGCCAACACTCTTAAGAGAGGTATAGGGGAGCGCTCTCCTCTAAAAACCCAGATTCAATGGTTCTTTCAGATGGCAAGAAGTACATAACTCTAGTTAACCATTCATCTTCCTCCAAATCAAGTGTTTGAGGTGTTTTAAGTGTCTTTTTGATGTCGTTATAAGTATGACATAGGCATCATGGCAGTATGCTTCGCTTTACACTTGCGACACTTGCGACACTTATAGAAGCGAGTAATGTTGATGTGTAACACTTACCCATCTATTGATCCATCCTCACCTATGTCTTGGCTTGGAAGAGGTGAAAGGAACAGCTGAGAATTAGCCACAGGATAGTTGGTTGTAATGGTCGTTGGTGCAATCCATCCATGACCTGGGGCCTGCATGTTTGAGATGCGTTGGTCTATGCCCTGTTTTGCTCACAACTGTGAGTACTGAGAATTCCAGCATTGAGATTTTGGACCAGCTGTGTTGGAGGCCCTGGAAAAAGGAGAAGGATTTCCTGAGGGACTGCGTGGTAGATAAGGGTGGAGGTCCATTCTCTTGGGTGGTAGAGGCTAGGTAGAAGAGAGTTGGGTACTTGGATTGTTGTGGGTGTTGGGAAACCTATGAGAGCTTGAGAGTTGACTGGTTTGGGAACCCAAGTACACTCTGGAATTTTCCTTGTGGATTCATAGCCTTGGCTCGGGGGTGACACTGCTATTGAGATTTGGAGCAGTGGCATCTACGGTTGGGTGGAACGTCCTTGGTCTACAACTAGTTGGTGTAGCCTTTTTATAAATATAAGTGCTCTTTGTTGTGATATTACTATCTGTGTATGAATGTATTATGTTGCATATATTTAATTATCATTTAATTGAATCTTTAGACTATGCATTCTTGCTGACTACTGTTGTGCATGTTGTTAAAGTATTTTCTTTTATGCATCCTGAAATTTAAAAAGCTATCGATCAGAGAAATAATTCCAAGGGCGGGCTTGTAGGTAGCATGCCCCAGCCTGTGGGTGGATGGAGATGTTACAGATTGGCATTAGAGCTTCTGGTTGAAACAACGGTACAGTATGGGCTGGGTCTGTTGGTTAGAGTCTTGGGGTCGAGATCGAATTATGACTGTGAAGTTGAAAAGATCAGGAGGAATGGCGTTGCAGAATCTACGCAGGAGATAGAACGTCAAAGACCGGTTGTAAGGGGTTCGAAGGATCGTGAACGTCCCTTTTCGAATTTAGGAGAAATTACCATTGTAGGATCAGGAGATATCTGGGATCGTTGGATTGGAGGATAGGTGAACAAGGGTCATCCAATGAAAAGGAAGCAAGGGCTAAGGTCACAACCGTCAGATCCCATTGGAGAGTTAGATCAACAGACAGGAGGCATTGCAGGGAACCAAGTTGCACATGAGATCATTTCCCAAGGTGGTCCCGCAATCCAAACCGTGGTTTCACCAAGGGGTTACATATCAGCATCAGGAGAATTGTGGGGCGAAAAGTGGGTTACTCCAAACCATCTATGTGTGCCCCCGCAAATTGAAAGGCATGCAGTGATGTGACTTGCTAGTGCTCGAACATCGAAACTCTGTATAGCCGAAGTAGTTTGCGGCCTTCCATCATCAAGGAGAGACAAGTGGTGTGAGATCCAAAACTCTGGAAGTTGTGGACCAGGAGGAGGTGAAATAGCTAAAGTAGATCCTGACCATCGATCACCAAGAGGTACATGTCAGCAGATCAGTAACTCCGAAGAAATCGATTCGAAAGGTTTTCAGTTGAGATTTGAAACTCTCAAATCATGGAGAGACAAAGAGCTGAAGTAAATATCAAGCATCGGATCGTCCGAGGTGAATCTAGGTCATCTGATCCAGAAGAGACATGGCGTAAATCTATGGACACGTGGTAGAATCCCGTCTAGTTCAAGGAGGTTTGAAGTTTGATATTTCCGAAGTTCGAAGACCCGAAGTGAGCCTCGGCCGTCAGATTAAGGAGGACACGTGGTGCAGATCCGTGGACTCCGGGCAAAGACTTGAAGTGAACCTTAGTCATCCGATCCAGGAGGACACATGGTGACAGATTGGACAGTTCAAGAATTCAGATTTCGGGAGAATTGGAAGTGTGCTAGTATGGAGACTCTCGAAGTCTTGAAGCCCGAAGAGCCGAAGTGATGGGGCACGATGACGTCTCCTAGAGGTGATGTGGATCCTGGAATTCCTAAAGTGACGTGGCTTGTGGACGTCACCTAGGATGACGTGGACACATGGGATGTGTGCCACATGTTAGTAATTTTTGGGCATTTTGAGTATTGAAATGTCAGTTAGAACATGACACGTGTCACCCGCCTGATTGGGCCATGTGTCGGCTTCTAGTATTTCACCACATGGCGACAGATCATGCAGTCTAGACACTGGTCACTCTAGAGGGGAAAGATGTGAGAGGTTTTGTTGGGTCTAAAAATACCGAAGGCTAGGGGACATATCGACCGTTGATTCTAGAAGACACACGTCGAAGGATCGTCAACTTCGGGTGAAAGCACTCTGGGAGAAAGTGTAGGAGGAAATTTTTGAAACTTTCAAATCCTGAAGAGATAAAGAGATTCATATCCACTGATCTGTGGGAGGACACCCATCGATAAATCATCAACTCCAAGTAAAAACGTTTCGGATGGAGGAAAGAGAGGAAATTTGAAACTCCCAAAGCGCGAAGTATCGAAGTGGATCTCGATCGTTGATCGTGAAAGAGGAAGAGGACCGTTGATCCGGTCCTGGTTGAAAATTTTGAAGTCCTGAAGCTCTGGACAAGCACTTTTCAGCTAAGTGTAGGGTCATGGTCGTGGTCATATGTAGAATGAGAGCTGAGGGAAGGAGGAGTAAGGGCCGAATTGGTTGTCTTAGAGACAAAAAAGTGTTAAGGAAGGATTTAGCTGCGGTTTCTAGTCGTGGTCACCTGGGAAGGTGGTTTGAAGGAAGCTCCTATATAGGATGAAAGTCTGTGTCAGCCAAGGATAACAGGACACTGTTATTTTCAGAGAATGGGGATATGATCTCCATGAACAAACAAAAAAGAAAGAGACATGTAGCATGGTTTGGAAAAATATTTTATCGTATGCATAATTCTAACAAAATGGTCTCTTGCACATTTTGAAGAATTAAGGGGTTTAAACACCTCAACTCAGGATGCGCATTGAGGAAATGGCAGAAGGCGAGGGATCCTCCAGTCATGATAAGTAGGCTGAAGGATAGAATACCAAAGACAAAGTCCAATGGATGCAAGGGAAAAGGAGAGAAGGAAATGTTAATAGAAATGGTAAGAAGCCTGAATATGGAAGTGCAGAGCTATAAAGAAGACAACGAAAGATTGATGAGAGAGAAAAGTTAGATAAATGCTTGAGTGTTGCAGATCTTAAATCAATTCCAAAGAAAAATGAAGAAGGTATCAAACTCAAGACAAGAGGAAGAAGGAAGGTGCCATGAAATAAGGGATGATGGTGGAAGAGTTGGTTATTCCAGAAGTGCTAGCAGAGCTCGTGGACACCACTCACCTCCTTACTCAGAAAGAAATTTTTATGCATCGGATGATCCCATAAGAAATCTAGAGGTGTCTCATGTCAGACACCAAAGAAGGAAACAATAGGTAGATAGTTTGCAAGGAGAGATGAGGAAGATCAATCCACCTTCCTTTGAGGGTGAAAGAGAAAGGGAATATGATGTCGAAGCATGGTTTCTTGGGATCAAGAGATATTTTTAGTTGCATAACTATTCGTCCAACCTGGAAGCCAGGATTTCCACCTACCATTTACATGGGAAAGTTGCAATGTGGTGGGACCAACTGAAGCAAGTGGAACATGTTAATGAAAGTAGGATCACTTGGAAACAATTCAAGAACTACTTCCAGAAGGAGTACCTCTCAGAGCATTTATATTACAAGAAAATGCAGGAGCTCTTTGAACTCAAGTTGGGAAGCATGACTATGGAAGAGTACGAGAAGAAGTTCTTGGGATTGTTAAAGTATGTCGGGTTCATTTGTGATGATAAAGTGAAAATACAAAGATTTCTAAGTGGAATTTCATCCTTTTATAAGGAAAATATCAAGTATGATGAGCCCAAGATCTTGAATGAATCCATCAAGAAGGCTAAATACCTGTATGAGCAAGGCCAGGGAAGCGAATCTCTACAGAAACCTTGGAAGAACAAGAAAAATGTGAAGTCTAATCATAGGAGGAAAGGATTCAAACCATCCTTCAACAGGAATGAGCCTGATAGAAATTGTCAAGATCAATATGTTAAGGGAGATTTAAAGAAGGAAGATTCCTTGGGAAAAAGGGGAAGACCACCAATCCAATGTTGGGGATGCAAGGAAGATCACCTATACAAGGATTTCCCACACAGAAAGGACAGAGTGAAGACTGTGCACAACATCCAAGAGGCTACAACAATCAAAGATATGGGAAAAATCTATGCGAATTTAAATGATAAACAAGCAGAGTACCAATCCAATATGATTGAGGTGGAAGGTAAGATCATAAATCATCCTATTTCTATTTTGATTGATTCTAGATAAATTCATTTCGACAATGATCCTAAGATAGTAGATAGATTACACTTGGAGAAAAGTAAACTTGGAAAAGCAAGTTTGGTTCAGTTAGCCACTAGAACCAAAAGAAGAATCCATGACATGTTCAGAAGTTGTTCCATAAGTCTTAATGGCGTGACTACTAGTATGGATCTAAATATCATACCATTGGGGTCTTATGATATTATGATTGGAATGGATTGGATTGGTTGGACAAGAATCATGTTGTCCTAGATTGTCATAACAAGACATTTACATGTCTTGATGGAAATGGAAAACATAGCATTGTGAAAGGGGTCCCAAGACCCATCTCTATAAGGGAGACTTCAGCCTTACAGCTAAAAAGATGTTTTAGGAAAGGATGTCAATTGTATGCAGCTCATGTGGAAGAGACAGATAATACAAAGGGGCCAAGCCTTGAATATTTATCGGTGCTACAAGAATTTGAAGATGTATTCCAAGAAATACTAGGATTGCCACCAAGGTGGGAGATAAATTTCTCAATTGATTTAGTGCCAGGAGTTGCCCCGATGTCAAAAACACCTTACAGAATGAGCACACCGGAGTTAAAATAATTACAAACGTAGTTGGAGGAATTGTTGAAGAAAGGGTACATACGTCCAGGTGTTTCACCTTGGGGAGCACCAATACTTTTTGTCAAAAATAAGGATGGAACCTTGAGGCTGTGTATTGACTTCCAATAGCTGAACAAGTACACTATAAAGAACAAGTATCCTCTACCTTGAATTGATGACCTCTTTGATTAGCTAAGAGGAGCAAAGATATTTTCAAAGATTGACCTGAGGGCAGGATACCATCAGGTAAGAATCAAGGAAGAAGACATTCATAAGACAGCCTTTAGGACCAGGTATTGGCATTATGAATTTGTAGTGGTGCCATTTGGATTGACCAATGAACCAGTTGTATTCATGTTCTTAATGAATGACATATTTAGAAATTATTTGGATAAGTTGTCATAGTATTCCTGGATGACATACTTATCTATTCTAAGTTTGAAGAGGAGCATGAACATCACATAAGACTGGTATTGCAAGTACTAAGAGAACATCAATTGTATTCCAAGTTGATTAAGTGTTATTTTTATCAAAATCATATCCATTACTTGGGACACATTATTTTAGAGTAGGGCATAGCAGTAGATCCAGATAAGATCGAGCCCATTAGAGGATGGCCAACACCCATTAATGTGTCAGATGTCAGATCTTTTATGGGATTAGTTGGCTACTACAGAAGGTTCATAGTAGGGTCTCTAAGATCTTTCATCCCATCACTTCTTTGCAAAAGAAGGGAACTAAATTTGAATGGACACTCAAGTGTGAAAAGAATTTTAATATGTTGAAGGAATTACTTACTAGTGCACCTGTGTTAAAGATTGTTGACCCAAAGGAAAGTTTTGTGGTATGTACAGACTCATGTAAGGAAGGACTTGGGGGAGTCCTCACACAGAATGGACATGTCATTGGATATGAGTCCAGAAATCTTAAGGAACATGAAAGGAACTATGCCATGCATGAATTGGAACTTGCTGCCATTGTTCACGCCTTGAGGATGTAGAGGCATTATCTCATGGGGAAGAAATTTGAATTAAGGACAGACCACATTGGCCTGAAGTATCTTTTTGAACAGCCAACATTGAATGCCAGGAAAACAAGATGGCTAGAATTTTTAAGTGAATATGACTTCGATATCAAGCGTATCAAGGGAAAGGAGAATAAATTTGTCAATGCACTTAGTAGAAGAGTGCATACCATGCATGCTATTGTTGTCAGTATGCATCAGTCAAACTTGAAGAGAAAAATTTTAGATGGTATTGTTACAAACCATCATTACCTACAGGTAAAGGAAATATTACAACAAGGAGAGATACAGCAGAAAATAAAGGAGTATGAGATAAAGGAAGACGGATTACTCATGCATAAAAATAGAATCTATGTTCATAGTTCTGGAGAATTGAGGAATTTGGTATTGAAGGAAATGCATGATGTTCCTTATGTTGGACATCCTAGTTACCAGAAAACTATTAAAGCAGTAAGAAGTCAGTTCTTTCGGCTGGGAATGAATAAGGATGTTGTTGATTACATCTCTCGATGTATGGAATGTTAGAAGGTGAAGGCTGAGCATAGGCACCCAGTGGGGTTGTTGCAGCCATTGCCAATCCCAGAGAAGAAATGGGAAGTGATCACCATGGATTTCATCACGGGATTACCCAGAACGAATAAGAAACATGATTCAATCATGGTGGTGGTTGAAAAATTAACAAAGGCTGCTCATTTTTTGCCTGTGAAGACAACACATACAGTGGCTAATATTGCAGAAATTTACATGAAGGAAATTGTTAGGTTGCATGGGATACCTAGGAAAATTGTCTCGGACAGAGATACAAAGTTTACCTCCAATTTCTGGAGGGGATTTCTTAAAGGATTTGTCACAAATCTAAACTTTAACACAACATATCATCTCGAGACAGATGGGAAAACAAAGAGGGTCGATCGAATAATTGAAGACATGTTGAGAATGTATGTGATGGATAAGCCATCTAAGTGGGAAGATTACTTACACTTGGTTGAGTTTGCAGATAATAATGGGTATCAATATTCATTGAGAATGAGCCCATTTGAAGCCTTGTACGGTAGGAAATTTGATACTCCAGTAAGCTGGGACAACCCAGCAGATAGAGTGGTACTTGGGTCGGATTTTCTTAGGGACATGGAAGACTAGGTGGTTAAGATCAAGCAGAATTTAAAGGCATCTCAGGATAGACATAAATTTCATGCAGACAAGAACAAGATAGCTAGAGAATTTAAAGTAGGGGAGCATGTACTTTTGAAAGTGAAGCCTGAGAAAATCTCTTTGAAATTGGGTAGTTGTACAAAGATGGAAACCAGATTATGTGGTCCATTTGAAATATTGGACAGAATAGGGCCAGTTGCATACATGATTGCATTGCTTGCTTCCATGAATGTGTATAATGTATTTTATGCATCTTTACTAAAGAAATATGTACATGACCCTAACCATGTTATTGATTGGCATTTGATTCAGGTAGAGATGGAGGGAGAATTTCAAGTTCATCCAGTGCGGGTATTGGACAGAAAGGTCAAAATGCTTCGGAATTGAGTTATAGAGCTGGTAAAAGTTCAATGGACCTGCTATCATCTTGAAGATGCTACCTGGGAGCATGAAGATTCCATGCGGGCAGAGTACCTCCAACTTTTTGAATAAATTTGATATTTTGATCTCTATTTTGTATATGCACTGAGGACAGTGCCAAGATAAGGGGGGAGGGGATGTAACACCCTGGGTTTCGAACCCCCATTTTAAATAATGTATTGTTACAATGCTGAGAGGCCTGAGTGCCCAAAAAATTATTAAAGGGCCAGTATGCCTAAGAAATGTAATTTTTTGATCATTATTAATAATAAACACATCGTTGGTTGCTAGATGGACAAGGACTAGAGTTATAGGGGGCTATAATTCCACAAGAGAAGGGGCTTGAGGGGCTAAATGTTTATTCCTATGTTAATTACCCTTTTTACCTAAGGGAGGGGATCAGTTACGTGAGCTTCTTGGGGAAGGCCAGGAGGTTCTTGATTCCCCACGAAAACACTTAAATCCATCCCTGGTTTGATTGTGGGGTTGGTCGTTGGCTCGTCCGCTCCTTCACTCCCTAATTTCATACCATTCTTTCCCTCACGCCCTTCCATGCACTCACTTACCCATCCATTGATCCATCCTCACCTACATCTTGTCTTGGAAGAGGGGAAAGGAACTGCTAAGAATTAGCCACAGGATAGTTGGTTGTAATGGTTGATGGTGCAATCCAGCCATGACCTAGGGTATGCATGCCTGAGATGTGTTGGCATGTGCCCTGTTTTTCTCACAATTGTGAGTCCTGAGAGTTCTAGCATTGATATTTTGGACCAGTTGTGTTGGAGGCCCTAGAAAAAGGAGAAGGATTTCCTGAGGGACTGCGTGGTAGAGAAGGGTGGAGGTTCATTCTCTTGGGTGGTACAGGCTAGGTAGAAGAGAGTTGGGTACTTGTATTGTTGTGGGTGCTGGGAAACTTGTGAGATATTGAGAGCTGGCTGGTTTGGAAACCCAAGTACACTCTGGAACCATCCTTGTGGATTCATAGCCCTGGCTCGGGGGTGACATTGTTGTTGAGATTTGGAGCAGTGGTGTCTATGGTTGGGTGGAACGTCCTTGGTCTGCAACCAATTGGTGTCACCTTTTTATAAATATAAGTGCTCTTTGTTGTGATATTATTATATGTGTATGAATGTATTCCGTTGTGTATATTTAATTATCATTTAATTGAATCTTTAGACTATGCATGCTTGTTGACTAATATTGTGCATGTCGTTAAAGTCTTTTCTTTTATGCATCCTAAAATTTAAAAAGGTATCGGTAAGAGAAACAAGTCCAAGGGTGCGCTTGTAGGTAGCATGCCCAGGCCTGTGGGTGGCTGGGGATGTTACAACAAGAGTGGATTTTCCTTTGCCAGGGGCATCGTGGGCCTTGGTTTTCAACCTTTTGCTCGCATGGGAAGACTGAATTGGTGAGTAGACAAGGGCAGCTTGGAAAATTCTATTGTTGGGCGGAGGAGCAGGTAATGACAAGTTAGGCCAACCATGATGTTTGGAGACTGTCGGGTGGACAATCTCTTGCCATCCATCAATTTTAGGAACTTCAGGTTGTAATGAGACATGAGAAGGCACGGGGATACCAAGGACCTGTGGGGCTTGGAAGGGAGTCCTTTCAGGCCTAGGTTGGACCACTCCTTTCCCAATCCAATTAAAAAACCTAGCTTGAAATAGTCAGCCTAACTCTTGTGAGTCTGCATGAAAATGTATGGAGAATCTTGGCCTTCTATGGCCCCTATTCCAATTACCTCTCCCTCGGTTACCTTTTCCATGGCTACCTCTGCTGAAAAAGCTCATTCCTGTATGCATAATTGACTAGCAAATAGTTTCTTTAACAACCATACATGACAACTCTTTTTAAAATATGAAATAAAATTTGGCTCAGTAACATATCAGACTCATGCAATCCCCATACAAATGTTTTAATAGTTGTCAATGAGCAGGGGGTAAACAAATGTTCTGGGATATGCGAGGGGTTGTATTGAGAGAAAAAATATTAAAATGAAGGGGGAAATATCATGGTTACTTCTCACAAACAACACACAATCAACTGTAGTGTAAACCAAAGAAAATATATCATTGTAATCCATCCCTTCAATCTTAAACTGTCATAATACAGAGTTTCCCTTAACTCTAATTAAATTTTAGGAACAGGGAGTGGATAATGAATATGGGAAGGTGAGGGGATTGTAATTAGTGAAAAGTGAAATAATGGTAGGGGAAAAGAGCAGATATTGTTCAAAAAATTAATTAAGTAATCCATCAAAAAATTATCTATTCAAAACCACTATCCGAGCACCAATTAACAATTACTGTGGTTGATTTAACCATTTATGTGCGTTAAAATTTTTCACTGTCTTTAACACTTTTAATTAACACAGTGTCATCATATTCAAAATCAACATGACCTTCGAGCATCAAAACCATCAACCACTTTCCATAAATTATTTCCTCAAATTAAACACAGACACAAGTCCTTTTAAAAACATTCTCGATTACATTCCTCTAACCAACTTAACAATTACATTGCAATGAAAACATACTATTATAAAACTCATTCCCATATATGATGATGCAATCAAATGATACGATGCATGATATCCATAAAACATACACAACAGACATCCAAGTCTCTGACATCAAATTTCCAATTTGTAACAATCTCGATCGGGACATATTAAACACACAGCAACCACCAAAACAATTTATACCATGCTATAGGAACACATAGACCACTCAAAATGCAAAGAACATTTATGTGACTGTACATCTCTAATTACTTTGAATCAAAACATAAAACAATGTTGAGTTAACAATCCAACTGTTACAACACAAGAGGCAATGACTGTGTGCCCATTTCATTTCTCAAATCAACCAATTAACCATGTTGAGCTATCGATTCAACTATCACAATAAAATAATGCAACGACTATATGCCCATTTACAACTTCTAAAATCAACCAATTTAACTATGTCGAGTTATCGATTCAATTTTCATAATAAATAATGCAGTGACTATATACCAATAATAAAAACTATTGTCAACGTTATTCCACCAACTAATAACAGTCACAAAATACCCGACAGGGTGTAACTGGTTAATTTATCAAAATCAAGATTTGAATAATCAAGGGTGGGCTCTGAATAATCAAGGTTTCTCTCGGTGGGACCAACACAGAGAGACTGGAGTCGACCAAACCAACAGCAGGTGAGAACCCTTCGAGCCAACATGGTGGACACATAGGCTACATAACCATTAGCTTGCAAGACAGGGTGACAGTTCACACCAGGTAGGAGAGACTATGAACACAAGAGCAGACGCTTCTTACTGGCCAGTAATAACACCGAGAACACGCAGGGCATAACCCTTGTGGTTTTCCCCAAAAAAAATGAATAATGCTAATATAAAAGCAAAACCTTGCAATAGCAACCATCCCTAAGCAAGCCTCTTGGCATAATAGCCACCATAACCAACTTGTGCAGAAACCAATAACATAAAACGAGCTCACGGCCAAGTGGAAAACGATATGTAGTGACCCAAGGTGACTCAAAATCAAACACAGCAACCCCACAACACCAAGTATGACCAGGTAAGGTTACAAGACTGTGAGTAGGCGGCCAGCAAGTCCAAACCAAATAAAACCCTCCAACAAAACCCATAGAGACAACAGAGACCCTTCATGGCTTCCAACACATAGAATAGTAAATGAAATCATGACTTTAACTGATCTAAAAATGAAGAAGACTTGAAATACTTGAAATTATTGCAATGTAAATGTTATGTGTTTAAAGCAAATGGATCATTTTGCAACACATAGATTAAGGGATTACTTATGAAAAATACACATAGACAGCAGCATAATCAATGACCATAAGCACATAAAACACAACAATTGATAAAGGAGTTCACCCCTCTCTTGGGCTACATCTCCTGGTCCAGCTTCCAATGGATCATTATTATTAATTGTTCAAAGTGCTCAAAAACATGTCTTATAATGCTCAAACTAACCAACAGACTGCTCCAATGGCTTCAAAGCATCCAAAAACCCCTGTCTGGGCTCTTTCGGCACCTCAATCGGTCGAAAAACGAAGAAGTTAGGCCTCCTGGAAGTCCCCCCTTCAAGCTTGTTGTCTCTGCATCTACAAATTGCACCCTTGTCAAATGAACCTGGCACACACGCAATTTAAAGCGTGCAAACCTAGCACACACGCGCAACCGTAAAACGGTGCAAACCATCGAACCGTTAACGGAACTAATACCCCCAACCGTCAAGTCGTGGGGCATATGAGTCCATAGGACCACGCGCTTTTAAAAATGGGGCTCCGTCCATATCAAATGATAGAATGACACTTGGCGGAATTTATTTGGTTACACAACCGTTGAACTATATGAAATGCGCCATACCAATATATATATACCCGCGGTCACATATGTGAAAGTGTGCGACCAAGGGCTGGGGCTAAGCCCCGGCCCGGTTGCGGCCCAAAACCACACGACATTTGACTTTAAATACAATCTGGAGCACATACATATCAAGGTATGAGCGATATCCCATTGGTTGGTCGGAGTTTGTGGAAGTGTTATGCGGTGGGGAGGTCCGGGGGTCGAACCCCACGGACTCCAATATATTTTAACAAACATAACAATAGAAAATACCGGGGTTCCACGTGGTAGCCCGCGATTGGGCCACGTGGCACCCAATTACTTGCGCAAATAGTGCCATGTGTTGACTTCCCATTCGACCACCTGTCATCCAATAAATAACTGCCACGTCAGCCTGTACGGACTGTACAGTCAGCATCATGTTTTTTACCTGTTTGACCTTATAAACAGATTGCAATATCTCTCGTTCCTGACGTCCATTTGAGACAAAGCAAGTTGCATTGGGTTCACAACGACAATTCCTACGCTCTCATCCGGTTTGAAGCGATTCCGAGCACTTTGAATTTTTGAGCAAAATTTGATCCCCTGATCACACCTCCCCATTGGGAAGCTTTTGGACCTCCAAAAG
>SNQJ01S0025339.1:5450-22722 GCA_010110895.2 Picea sitchensis
TGACATGACATTAAAGAAAAAAGGTTGTGTTGTTCAAAGTCATCCAACTACTGATGGATTTCTCTCAAACTTTGAGTTCTCTGATTTTTTGGTTCAGAGAATGATTCTTTGCTGGAAGTTGAGTTATCCTGAGAATTTTCAGGTTGCCTTTGTACCTGCAATCTTGGAAGAATAGTTTGAGGTACTTGATGTCCTGAATTTTTTGCATTTTCAGAACTTGGCAGCAATGAATTGTGATTGTCCATTTGCTGATTTTCTGAATCATTCCAGAATTGATTTTCCAGAAATTTTACATCTCTGCTGAGAATTAATTTCTTGGTGATTGGATTGTAAAGACTGTACACTTTAGATGTTTCACTATATCCACTGAAAATACATTTCTCACTTTTTTCATCAAGTTTCTTCCTTAATTCAGAAGGTATGTGAGCATGTGCTATGCATCCAAATGTCTTTAGATGTGCTACATTGAGCTTTGTCCCACTCCATGCTTCTTGAGGAACTTTCATCTTTAGACTTGTGGTTGGTGATCTATTCAAAAGATAAACTAAGCATGCTACTGCTTTAGCCAAAAACCTATTTGACAAACTTTTCTCTTTGAGAAGTGGTCTTGCCATATTCATTATTGTCTGATTTTTCCTTTCAGCCACTCCATTCTATTGTGGAGTATACCTGGCTGTTGTTTTCATAATAATGCCTTGTGATTTGCAGAAATTTGCAAATTCTATGGAGTTGTATTCTCCTCCTCCATCTGACCTGAGTGCTTTGATATATTTTCCACTCTGCTTTTCAGCTTCTGCCTTGAATTCTTTGAATTTTGCAAATGTTTCAGACTTGTGTCTGAGAAAATAGATCCATATTTTTCTACTAAAATCATCAATAAATGTTAGAAAGTAAAAGCTACCACCTATTGAGTCTGTTTGCATTGGTCCACATAGGTCAGTGTGAACAAGTTCAAGATGTTGTTTGTCTTGATTGGAAGACTGTGGAAAACTAGTTCTCTTATGTTTTCCAAGTATGCAAGACTCACATGGGGGAATTTTCTCTTTAAAGATAGGAAGACCTTTGACCATGGAGTTCTTCTGAAGAAGACTTAGACTCTGAAATGGTAGATTTCCAAATCTTGTATGCCAAACCATAGTTTCATTCAAGGTAGATGCACTATGTGCATATGGTTGAATCAGATTTGCAGTTCTGAGGGTAAGGGGAAACATCCTAGTGGGATTCATATGGATTTCAGAAATCAATTTTCTACTTGGGATTTTGTCATATATCTTACAAGATGTTCCCTCAAAAAGTAATTTATAGCCATGTTCAATGAGTTGTCCTACACTTAGCAAATTATGTTTCAGATGTGGAACATGATAGACATTGTATATGTCTTTCTTTACATTATGTTTAGTAAGAATAGCAACAGTTCCTTTTCCTTGAACGTAATCATTTCCAAGTGTAATATTAGAAGAGATTGAAGAGTCAATGCATGAAAGTAATTCTTTGTTACCTGTCATGTGATTGCTGCATCCACTATCCAGCAACCAGATATCTTTAGGTTGTTGTTCAGCCTTGTGGCACGAAAGAAACATACCTCCTTAGTTTTCTCCCGTGTGATTTGACACATATGCTCTACCTGAGAATGATCTGCTTGCTTCTTCCTGTATTCAGATTCATAGTGCCCATACTTTTTGCAGTAATAGCATTGTATGCTTGTTTTGTCATTTGATCTTCTCCCTCTGCCTCTTTGAGGCTAGAAATTATGATGTTGATTTTGTTGCTGATGTCTTTGACCTTGAAAATTTTGATTCGGATACTGTTGTCTATTACCTCCAGTGGAGTGAGGGTTACTTTAATTGTTCCCTCTGCCTTGGTGACCTCTGCTTCTTCCTCTGCCTCTCCCTCTCCTAAAGGAGAATTGAGTTTTGAAAGCATTGGAGATTGAATCATCTGTGAGATGCAGTCGGGTCTCATGTGTCACCAAAGAAACAATTAATTCAGTTGTTGAAAAACTTGACAGATCCTTGGATTCAAGGATTGTTGTTACAACCATTTCGAATTTCTTTGGTAAACTTCTGAGGATTTTCTCAATAATGCGTTGATCAGTGATGGTTTCACCAGTCAATTTGATCTGGTTCACGATGCCCATGACTCTGGTCATGAACTGATCCACATTTTCGGACTCTATCATCCTTAGAGTCTCGAATTGCATCCGCAAGGTCTTCAGTTTAACTATTTTGACCCTATCATTTCCTTGGTAGGAAGATTTAAGGATGTCCCGGGCCTGTTTTGAACTACCAACGCCTATGATTTTTGAGAAAATCGAGTCATCCACAGAATTTTGAATCCATAATTATATCTTTATTTTCTTTGTTCCTCAGTGTTGCCTGAGCAATTCTCTGTGGATTTGTCATAGCAGAAAGGGTTGTTAGATCTGGTTCCACATATCCAAGATCCATTGGTTCCTAGCACTCTTGTGCTTGCAAGAAGGATTTCATCCAAAGAGACCAGAACTCATAGTTCTTTCCAAGAAGAATCAGACCCTGAGTTGGTCCTAAATTGCTAGATGACGCCATATTTTTTAAAATTTTGCAGAAAAAAAATGGAGGGAAATTTCGTATCTACCTGTCTCTTTCACTGAAACCAGGTCTTCTTCTTTCTTGCAGTGATTTCAGAACTTCATTAGACGATACCTTTGAATGATCGTCTTGCCAACCTCCAATCGCCAAAACGTCGATTTGCCAATGGGAGCTTATCGGCCTTGAATTTGGCCTTAGTCACCACGCAATGTGACCACACGCCGACAGGTTAAAGCGCTACGGGATTTTCTGGTTCTTTATCGCTCAATTTGTCGAAATGCGAAATTTTCCTTTGGAAAAATCAAAGGTCCAGATCTGCTGATGATCTGATGGTCCAGATCTTATGACCAAAACTCATAAGACCGCAATCAAACCTCTTATCGGGATTTGAGGTTTTGAAGGTCGAAATTTATTGGACCTCTTGTCCACGTTATCCCTGATTTCCCAATTCTTGATTTCACGATGGATGACCTTTCCTTTTAAAAAATTTATAATTGCTTTGGTCTCTACCACGCATCCTCCTATATTGGATGGTCCTGATTTCTCCTCCCGATTTCGTGATTTGATCTATTTTGGATGTCTTGTCTCCAGGATCCACGGTTTTCTGAGTCCCGTAATGCCGAGGGACTCTCCTATCGGGATTTTTCCAAAAGCCTCGATCTCTACCACACATCCCTACATATGGACGACTCAAGTCTGCTTCGAGGCTTTCACCATGGAGATTCCCGATCCCTTGTTTTGACGAGATGACGTCAGCTAGGGCCCATAACAGAGCTTTCCTCCTTTCGAGATTTCAGACTTCACAATTCCAAAATGCTCATGCTTCTTGTCCTCAGGATTCGTAAAACGACGAATCCCAATATGATGATGGGCTTTTCCTTTTAGGACTTTCCCCGAATTCCAAGATTGTTGCCATGCATCCCCTTACGATGGACGGTCCTCATCATTTCGCGATTTCACGACTTGCGACTCCAAATTCCCTGTCAACTGAGAATACCAATTGCCGAGATGCTGATGAATTCCTCGATGTCTGCCACGTGTCCAAACAAATGGACGGTTGTGATCTTATCACTATTTCATGAATCACGATTTCACGACTTTCGCCATGGAGTGTCTTTTGTCAACAGGACCTCTATTTTTCTCGAACTCCAAAATGTTGATAGAGTGATGGCTTGGATCTGCTGCCACATGTCCTGTGAGATGGACGACTCACAATCCTCTTAGGATTTCACAATACGTGATGTCAGGATTTCGCGTATCAGAGTTTTGGAGAGCAGTGTCCTTCGCTCGTCCAACTCCCGATCCCCGATTTTACGATGGGAAAAATATCGACTGCTCACGATCTTTCTCGATCCAATGGTCCAGAATGCCATGTGTCTCTTGATGGATGGTCTAGATGTTGTCAGGATTTCATGAATTCACAAGTTGAAATTTCTCCTATACGCTCCAGAGGACTAAACCTCGATCACTTTCTCGTTGATCCAACGACTGTCGGTCCTCTGTGCAAGATCTGACTACTGAAATTCTTTTGCCCTTTTTGCGCTCTCCTCGTCCCTTCTGAACTAGTTTCCCGCTTTGGATCCGTTGGCAGGACGAATCTTATGGCCTTAATGGTTGTTCTTTGCACATGAAATGTGTTCTTTTCTCCTGTGGAAGAAAGATTCGTGAATCTTTCAAAGATTTGAAATAATTTCATGAGTTCTCTATCCTCTGCTTCAATCTTTAACAGATTTGAACGATTTCCTATAAATCTTTAAACAATTTTGCCTTCTACAAGAATCTTTAATGAATTTGAACAAATTCTTCGAGTTCTTCGAGAGTTCCCGCCTCTTGCAGCTCTTCTTCGTGTGTCTTTGATGATTCTTGAAAATTTCAAGAATCTTTACGGTTTCTTCTTCTGCACTCTCTTCATCCTGATCTTTCAAGTGTATGAGTGGACAACTTCCTCATGGAAGTTTCCTGCAAGGATCTTTCAAGTGTATGACGTACAACTCTCCAATCCTTGTCAAAACACTGTGTCATGTGCTCTCAAGATCCGTGAAGATCTGCATTGTTTGAGGATCATGTTGCTCTCCAGCCTATGTGAAGAGGCTTACAGCTGAAGCTCTGATACCATGACAAATTTTGAAGCAAAGAACATAAAACTGTATATTAGAATGTATGAAGAAGAGTACAATAAGAAGTAAGTCTGAAGAAGTACTGAAGAAGTACAATGCAATGGGAGATGGCTGAGCTAAATAGGCTCAAGAAAAACAAGAATAGAAAGTACAGCTAGCCAGGACAGCTGGCAGTGTACAGTCAGACTGTTGAGGTTACATTATATTTAACAAAAGTAAGGGAGACGAGATTAAATTTTGAGTTAATCCAAGTGGAGGAATAACTTTCAGCGCATCTCATGAGGAGATCCATTTCCTTCATTTCTTTCATCTGTTTTTGAAAATCAATAATTATTAAATTTGGGTTATTTAATTAGGCTTGGTGCATTGTTGGTTTCTTACAACTCTGTTAATCTATGAGTGATTGTAATTTCAGTCTGGACATTGAATTTGTGGTTTATTTTAGAATTTAGCATTCTCCTAAAATCATTTGTTGCTTTGTTATTTCCATTCAATGATGATCAGATGGCATGGACTGGAAGATATGATAAAGCAAAGGAATTGCTTGCCTTTGTCGACATCGATCCGGTGATCTGTTTCCTTTGGTATTTATTTATTTTCCACAATATTTAATTTGTTCCTTTGGTCATTTAACCAAAATGTGCATACCCTGCTTTATCTGTTATTTGCAGTATACATATGAGACCGCATGGAGCGGAAAAGAAGAGAGCACTTTTTTTTTACAGGGTTAGATTTTAGGGCTTCTTTCCCTTTTATGATTTAGGTTTTTTTAAGATGAAACTGGCAAGCGGAGGGAGGTGTGAAAACCTTGAATTTCTCTATTTTCTCCATAATGCAGGGCATGCAAGGTTATTCGTTTATCCGTTCATTGACTGAAGATGTGCGGATAAGGCATGTAGGGAAAGGAAAGATGCATCGAGAGCTATATTTTCTCCGTAATGCAAGGTTATCACTTCCTTGACTAAAAACATGCAGATAGGGCATGTGGGGAAAGGAAAGATGCATCTAGAGCTATATTAAAAGGTGTATTTGATTTTAAAAAAGTTTATTTATTTATTTATTGAAAAGGTGATTTAAAAAAAAAAAGAATTAATAAAAGGTGAGGAAAAGGTGGGGTTGATAAAACGTTTTGTATTAAATCTTTTGTAAAACCTTGTTAATATTAAATCATTATTTATCCATGTAGTTTTTTGAAAGGGCTTTGGTTATTACAAGTAGTGGTGTTTGTTTTGTATGTTTCTTCTAATGAAAAAGACACAGAGTGTTAAATTCGAAATTGAAAAGTTTAATGGAAAAAATAATTTCGAGATCTGGAAGGTTAAGATGCACGATCTTCTCGTGCAACAAGGAGTGGTGAAGGCGCTTTTGGGAAAAATAAAGAAGCCCACATCCATAACAGACGAAGACTGGGATGAGATGGATACGAGAGCTAGTTTGTGGTCAAAGTTGGAAAGCCTGTACATGACGAAATTCTTGACAAACAGGATCTTGATAAAAAGGCAATTGTATAGTTTGTGCATGAATGAAGGTACGAAAATAATTGATCATATGAATACTTTCAATACTCTTCTAGTCCATTTGGATAGCATGTGAGTGGAATTTGAATCCAAAGACAAGGAAATTACGTTATTGTGTTCTTTGCCTGCGTCATGGGATCACTTTGTTACCTCTATTAGTTTTAGTTCAACATAAAGTATTCAGTTTGATGATATTGTTGGATCTTTATTGTCTGAGGAAACAAGGAAGAAATCCAATCTAGAAACCTCTACATCTGAGGCATTACTGATCAGAGGAAAACCAAAAGAAAGAGGACAGGGTCAGAGGGATTTCTGTCGGTCAAATTCGAAGGGTAGAAAGAAAAAGCTCAAGTGTTCATTTTGTGGCAAATATGGAAACCTAAAGAAAGACTGTTGGAAGCAACAACAAGCCTCCAAAGAAGAACCTCCAAAAGAGATGAAGGAAGCAAACGCAACTGAAACAGGTTCGTCAGCAGGGTCAGGTATGGTTGATGAAGTTTTATCAATCAGTATTGGTTCATGTCATGATCAACCATATATATTAGATTTTAGTTCTTAAAACCACATCTGTCTTCATAGACAGTAGTTTATTACTTACCATTCTATAGATGATGGAGTAGTTTACATGGGTAATGATATTTCATCTAAAGTTGTGGGAATTGGTAGCATTTGAATTAAAATGTTTGATGGAACTATTAAATTACTAATTGATGTAAGACATGTACCTGAGCTTAGGAAGAACCTAATCTCTTTGGGAGTCTTAGACACAGGAGGTTACAAGACTATTGTTAAAGGCAGAGTTATGAAGGTCTACAAAAGAATTCTATTGGTTATGAAAGCAAAGAAGGTTCGTAAATTGTTTATGTTAGAAGGGAGGACTAAATTAGATCATGCGACAATGGTATTTGAGAACGACGGTGACTATGTTCGACTGTAGCATCAACGGTTGGGTCATATGAGAGAACAACGATTAAAGGTATAATTGATCGCAAGTTACTTCCTAGTATAAATTCTTTAAAGTTAGATTTTTGCAAGCACTGTATTTATGGAAAACAGAATAGGTAGATATTTAAAACCAGAAGACACACCAATGAAGGAACTCTAGACTATATTCATTTTGATGTTTGGGGACCATCCCCTACTATTTTATATGGAGGATCATCATATTTTGTAACTTTTATAAATGATTTATCCAAGAAGGTGTGGATCTATATGTTAAAGAGTAAGGATAGTGTATTTACATTTTTCAAGAAGTTTAGATCTTTAGTGGAAAATAGGACTGGTAGATCCATTAAATGTTTAAAAACTGATAATGGTAGTGAATTTGCGTCAATGGAGTTTGAGAATTATTGCAAGGAATTTCGGATCGATAGGCATAAAACCACTGCCTATACTCCTCATCAAAATGGAGTTATTGAACCCATGAACATGGCTCTTCTAGAGAGAGCAAGGAGTATGTTGAGTAATGACAAATTGTAGCATGAACTATGGGAAGAAGCTATATCTACAACTTGGTATCTGGTGAATCGATCACCATCAACAACAATAGAATGAAAAATTCCAGAAGAGGTATGGATAGGTCACCCGTGTAATTATTCTAATCTTAAAGTTTTTGGTTGTGATGCCTATGCTCTAATTCTGAAACATCAACATTCTAAACTACATCCAAAATAAAAAAGGCTTATCTTTGTTGGAAATGGTGATGGTATCAAGGGGTACAAGTTTTGGGATCCTACTACCCACAAGATCACCATTAACAGAGATGTAATATTTGATGAATCATCTCTCATCAAATCAAATGTAGATGTTGAAATGAAATAGGAAGAAACACCAAAGTATCAAAAAATTATGTTTAAAACCAATGAAGGTGAACATGAACAAGTTTCAGAAGATGTTCATGAAGAGCCTCCTGCAGCAGAGGAAGATATGGTTGATGATGACAGTCAACAGATTGTGGATGAGCCACAAACTTCCCTAAGTAAATCTACATGGGTATGAGTTCCTCCAAGAAGGTATGATGATTTTATTTCATTAGTTTCTTTATGTACTAATGATGATGAACCTTCGTGCTATCAGGAAGCTATGAAGGGTTCAAACAATGATAAATGGAAAGAAGAGATGAAAGATGAAATGAAGTCATTAGAGAGGAATGCTACATGGGACCTAGTAGAACTTCCAAGAGACAGAAAAATTGTAGGTTGCAAGTGGGTCTACAAGATGAAGAAGGGTGTTGATGATAAGGTGGAAAGGTACAAGGCAAGGCTGGTTGTGAATGGATATTATCAGAAAGAATGTATGATATTTTTTCACCAGTTGTAAAATCTGTTTCAATTTGAATTATGTTAGCATTAGTTGCATTGCCTGATTTGGAGTTGGAGCAACTAGATGTTAAAACTGCGTTCTTACATGGAGATTTGGATGAGGAAATTTACATGGAACAACCGAAAGGGTTCGTTCATAATCACAGTAAGAAATTTGTTTGCAGGCTTAAGAAATCATTGTATGATCTAAGGCAGTCACCTAGATAATGGTACAAGAAAATTGACTCTTTCATGCTAAGCCAAAATTATACAAGGAGTGAGTATGATCATTGTGTCTACTTTAAGAAATTGAATAATGGCATATTCATTATCTTAGTATTTTATGTTGATGATATGCTTTTAGTAAGAAAAATAGTAACCGAGATCAACATGTTAAAATCTCAGATGGCTAGGATGTTTGATATGAACGATCTAGGAGCAGCAAGGCAGATTTTGGGCATGGAGATATTTAGAGACAGGAGGAATGTTAATATTTTGTTGTCACAATAGAAGTATGTTGAAAATATACTTTTGAGGTTTGGTATGAATGATGTGAAACCAGTTTTAGTCCCTTTGGATTCCCATTTTAATATTTCTTCAAGTTTATGTTCTAGTACAAAAGAAGAAAAGGAATACATGTCTCGAATACCATATGCTAATGCAGTAGGAAGTCTAATGTATGTGATGGTTAGTACAAAGCCAAACATTTGACATGTAGTTGGGGTTGTCAGCAGGTATATGGAAAATCCAGGTAAAGAGCATTGGGCAGCAGTGAAATGGGTGCTTCGGTATCTAAGAGACACAAGTGATTATTGTATCACCTATAACAGTGGTCGTGCGTTAGTCTATGGATATGTTGATTCTGATTTTGTAGGTGATTTGGACAAGAGAAGGTCAACTTCAAGGTATGTGTTTACTCTTGCAGGTGGAGCTATTAGTTGGATGTCAAAGCTACAGAACATTGTCTTTTTATCCACTACAGAAGCAGAATGCGTAGCTTCTTCACATGCTTGCAAATAGGTATTTTGGTTGAAAGGTTTGTTTGGTGAGTTTGGAAGGCTGCAGGAAAAAGTAAAGTTACTTTGTGATAGACAAAGTGTTATTCACTTGGCTAATAATCCATCCTATCCCAGTAAAACAAAACATATTATTAGGTGATTTATATGTACTAAAAAATACACTAAACTACCCTCAATTAAATTGTTAACCAAGGGTAAGTATACTTAGAGTTGTAGAAAAATATATGCCAAAGGTAAAAAGGTTGGTAGGAGTATTGTATAACTATGGAAAGCAACTATCTAGGGATAATCTACTCAAGCAAACCTATCTAATTAACAAACCTTACTAAGAAAAATGAAAACTAGGTAACCTAAGTACTTTTTGGGCCAAGGACTGATGGATAGTTCCTAAGAAAACAAATGAAAACTCTATGTAAAGCAAACTAGTTCATGAAAATAAGAAAAGGTAAACTACTAAGCATACTAAGAAAATGATGAAATAAAACTTCTTTAACTTGGCAACCTATATCCAATGAGAAACTACCCTATGAAAGAAAATGCATAAGCAAGTAAGCAAAAGAGCCTATCTAACCTATTAAAGCAAATAGACAAGCAAGGGAAAACACCTAGCTACCCTACTATAGAAAATAGGCAAGCAAGCAAAAGCACCTAACTAACCTATTAAAGAAAATAGACAAGCAAGAAAAAGCATAAAGCAAAAGACAAGTAAGCAAAGCCTTCTCATTGAACAACTACCTAGCCTAAGAGGCAAGTGAACTAAATGCCTAATGCAAAACTATTTCTCTTGCATGAAAATAAGTTTAAATTCTCAATGCAATGCATGAAAGGAAATCTATTCTATTGAAAGCAAGAAATACTATCAACTAGACTTATGAAAACAAGAAACTATCTCTTCTAACTTATGAAAGCAAGAAACTAACTTTAACCTATGAAAAACTAAAATGTAATGCTAGTGGTTGTGTGAATGACTTCGGTAGTGATGGATGATATCTCTATGACACTTGACAGCAAAGGATAGTTCTAGTGGTATAAGCTCAATACTAATTTCAATGGCAAAATGAAAGGTGTGAGGTAAACAGTCGAATGAAAACTTAGCCATGATAAAAGTAATGGTAAATACCCTGCATGTTCATTTATAAACCATCAACATCATGATGAGATCATCATTATCTAATTAAGAAATTCAATTTCATCTTAATCTATGAAAGGAAATTGTGTGAAATAAAACTACACTATGTCTATTCTAGCCATTCAAACTAACATAAATAAATAATTAAAAACAAAAATTTAAAGCATGATATTAAAAAGTAAATTGACAATCTAATTTAACCAACAGCTAATTAAATGAAATTTATATAAACTGAAGTAAGCAAGATATGACTAGAAACTGGAATTAATTCTATCTATCCATCAAAAATCCAAATCAAATGAAACCCAAATAGAACTCTATTTTATTCTAAAAACAACTTTGTTTTAAATTTGATTGTAAGACAATAAATAAAAGTGTAATCTGATATCTAGACGGATATGGAGTTAGTGTAGAGACTTGCAAGTGTTTCTCTACTCTACAAAATCACTACATGTTAATATATATCATCATCTAACCTGCAAAACAATTAAAACAATTAAGCTACAACAAACTAGTTAAAAAAATATGCATGTACAGAAAATTACAACAAACTAATTAAATTATGAAATGCATAAAATAACACAAAGATAGTCACCAGACTATTGGTGGGGCCCCCATCAAGTCACGGCAACCCTCTACAAGCACACCACAAAATTCAACAGGCCAAATTCATTATGAAAGTCAAAAACACAGTTATGGCACTATTCTGGCAATGTGAAAAACGAAAAATAGAGTATAACGAGTTTATCTCCAATCTGATGGCTATTCTACTTGCCTAACAATCCGATGATCATCCTGGTATTATTTATAAGATTACAACCCAAGTGGTCGACCACAGGAGGGTCGAACCATCTCTAAATTCGACAAATTACATTAAATGCATCAATAACTAACAAAATGAAGGAACCCAATGAGCACCCTCTTTGGACAACTGAAATCGATTTGTCTTGAGATTAGTAGCTGGAGGAGGTGATGAAAAACAAAACCCATGTGCTTGATTTTTCCATCACTGGCCGCCAATACCATAACTTCCAACTTACCTTACGTTTTTGTGCAATACTGGGTGCCAGAACGAGTGTCGGATCAAGTGTCGGAACAAGTGTTGGATCGAGTGTCGGAACAAGTGCTAGAACAAGAAACATGGTGTGTTTTTCCTTGTAAAAATAGAAAAACATGAATTAACTCTTGGAAACCATAGAATATGATAAATTAAACTTGATTGAATCACAAAACATGAATTATATGTACCTCATGCCGATTGTATCATTTTACAGTAAAATTATTCAAAAAGCTCCTTTGAAAGATAAAAATGCCTATATACATATGAAAAAAGTGTATAATAATTGAAGATGATCATATCTCGGGCCCAACATACCCCCACATTGACGATTTTGCAGGTCCCACTGCAAGCAAAGAGGTCATCCCTTGGAACTAGGCTTGCTGAGGAGGTCCGGTTTTAGAAGCCTTTCCTTCCTGCTATATAGGCTTAGCCTTGTGCCTCTTATGTTGCTTTAATTGTTCTCTTAAGCTACGGTTAGATTGGGTCATCCCATCGACCAATCGCTGAAGGGAGTTAAATTTTGCCTGAAGGACTGCATTGTCATGATGAAGGTGTGCATCTATTGTCTTCCTCCAAGGAAGGCTTAGGTCCTTTAAGAGATGTGGTCAATGGGATGACCCAATCTAACCGCCAACAATCTAAAGTGGCAATATTTGAAGGTGGTGTATCTACCTTCACATGTAATTAACCATGTGATGACGATAAGGGGATTGACCAATTCTAGCTTTATCCACTCCTTAACATACCCTTGTGCTCATGAAATGCTCTCGAATTTGGGCTTAAACACCCTATTGTAACTTGAGCGCGGTAATTGATGATTCTTGAACCACCAATCTCCCATTCTTGGAAGTTTTGTTGTAGCAACAATTGACTCTTCTGTGACTGCAAAATTGAGAGACCCTACATGTGCTATCCTACCATCAAAACCAACTTCAAATTCCATAGAAAGACCATCATCATGGCCTTGCAAACTCGACATAAATGGACCCCAGCCAACAAGCAAGAACACTTCCCTACACTGTTGGAATTCTAGAATGGAAAACAAGTCTTCATAGGAGGAGGGTTCGTATCGCTTGGGCATTGTGACAGGGTTTGAATTCACTAAGCAAGGACGGAATTGAGCCACATAGAGACCTGACTTGGGCACGATCTGAGTGCAATTAGAACAAAGGGAAAATTTTACCAAGCAAGGGTGCAAACAAGCCAAGAAATGGCATGGATTTAACATAGTCTAAGTGTGATTACAACAGAGGGAGAATTCGACAGAGGTTGGGCGTGATTCCTTAACGCAGGGTGGAGAAAATGGCAAGGGAAAATGAAACAATATAGTGCCCAACATGATTTTGGATTCTTTTATGGTGGAGGACGTTTCCCACATGTGCAGACGATCTGCCATGTGTGGGAATTCGTATTTGATGGAAAGCTTGGGAGAAATGGAGTGGTGCGTACTTAGATTAATGTCCAATTCTTTTGAGTTGGACATTTGATCATAACCATATGAGGCATCTTTTAATCAATGCCTGTAACAAATTTAATTAAATGTGATTGAATTCTAGTTCCTTAAAATCTAGGACAATTACTAGTATGCAATGCAATGTCACTTCAAACGACACTTTAAACAACATTGCATCCGTCACCTCATTCGGTACTTCATCCGGTACCCCTATGTTAAGTGAATTTTTTCCTCTTTTAATGGACAACCTACAATTTTGAAGTGTTTTTGACAACCATAGTGGTTAATGAGCAGAGGCAAAGTGCTCCATGATTACTCATTCTTCTTGTATATGACATATAGTGTCAAAACCTATAATAAACAGGTTATAGCAAGCATAAAACATGTATTTTCAAACCTACAGTATATAGCTTGTAATGGAATATAACCAATAAATAATGGTCTGTTAAGCATGAGTTCAGTAATGTATAGCACATAGCATTTAAAAATAACATGACTATCAATGTAATAACTTGTATCATGGTAATAATACAAAAATTCTTCCAAAGACTCTTTTCTCTAGGAAATAATCATTTGTCAGCTCATGAACCCCTGCCCCACACCTAAGTATTGTGACACCTCACAATCAAAAGTATAAGAAAATAGTTAGTATCCCCCAATAGTCGAAGATTTATAGTATGTCAAGTGTAAAGATAAAATTTCACCGATTGGTCTGACGACACATTTAGGAGATGGTCCCACCTATAGGATAAGAGATCCTATATATAGATAAGAAGAGGTAGGAAAGACCATTTCAAGATAGTCTTAGAGTCTTTTCCCAAGGGAAAATTGATGAGATTCATTAAACTTAGATTAACCACACATACTCCATGTCATCTTTTTCTGCAAGTAATGTCGTACATCAGGAAACCTTTAGATTTATTATTTATTTTTGTTAGATCATCATCCTCGCTAGCTAGAATGCCCCACTACCAACAAGCCTGTTCAGTACTCTAGCAAGTTTACATAGTCATACCATAGGCTATTACCTATTGTCAGGAGACCTGTTCAGTATCCCGATGGGTTAGCCTCTTAAACCCTCATAGACTGGCCCTCCATCCTTTAAGATATTAGTATAAGATTGCTTATGCAAGAAGATGGGGGAACAGCTCTGAAACAACTTTTTCTTTCTTTTTCTTTTGAATTGGGATGGTATTTATGTTAGAGGATTACTTTTCATTATATTGTTTAGTGGTTGTCCTAATGTAATGGGTACTTAAGCGGATGTGGCCTATCTAAAGATATGATATAATCAATCTATTTAGTGTGTAGTGGATGGTACTATCGAGAAAGAACAAAAAGGTATCTCTAGGCTCAACTCACTGTCTTCTTTTGTAATTATGATAATGTTTCCATGACTAACTGCTAATGAGACCTCCCTGTTACTCTTTGATAAAGACACTTGAATTAATTACTCAGGTTTCTTTGAAAAGCTATACGAGAGACCTATAGGATGTATAGTTATGGTATCACTTCCTTATACAATGGTGAAGATATTCAAGAGAAACTACTTTGGAATGCCTTAAAAATGATAATTTTGCAAAAACATGGCTAATTACAGTAAGTCACTATTCATTTTATTCTTTGGCAGACACAAGATTCAAGTATAACAATTTTTTGATGAGGGATCCTTGAAATGATGTACTCTCAGTGAAATAATTACTTACATAAATATCTAGAATTGCCTTATTAACAAAATACAAAAACTATTTACATATATACAGTAGGAAACTCAAAAAATATTTCAAGAACAAGGGGGGAATTCCCCATCTACTAAGGCCAATGCCTTGTCATCTGTCATGACCTGTAGAAAATCTTCTTTGGAAATGGGCTTATGATAAAACTTAAGTTGGTGTCCATTTACCACAAAGGAGACTTGTCCATCGTCAATTGTTTTAATTTTTACAGCTCCATTTTCATATACAGTGTCTACCTTGTAAGGGCCCAACCAATGGGTGGTAAGTTTTCCTTTTAAGGTTTTGAAGGAGGAATCAAACAATAGGGCCCAATCACTAGGATGGAAGTGTTTCTTTTTAATAAACTTGTCATGACACTTGCTCCTCTGCTTTTAGACCAATATTGTCCTTTGGATGGCATATTTCCTGATCTCATCCAATTCATTCAATTGTAGGGCTCATTTCCTCTGAGCCTCATCTAGGTTCAATCCTAATTCTGCGGCAATACGGAAGGTCCTTACTTGGAATTCGATTGGTAAAAGTAGTCGTTTCCTGTACACTAGCTCATAACGGGTATGCCCAGTGGTATTTCTCCAGGTAGTCTGATATGACCACAAGGCCTTTGGCAGCCTATCATCCCAATCTCGGTGATTTAACTGAACAATCTTGGTCAAGATGGCTTCCAGAACTTTGTTTGTGGATTCTACCTAACCATTGACTTGTGGGTGGTATGGAGAAAATTTACAATGTTTAATCCCATATTTCTCTGTTAGCTCTTTCATTAGCTTGGAAGTGAATTGAGTGCCTTGGTCGGTAACAATTTCACAAGGGACACCAAAGCGGGTAAAGATGTCTTCATAGATGAATTTGACAAAAGACTTCTCTGTGGCTCTAAATAGAGCTTTTGCCTCTACCCATTTGGTGACATAGTCCGTACAAACCAAGATATAGTTATTCCTAAGGGACATGGGTGAAATTGGTCCTACAAAGTCAAGGGCCCATATTTTGAAGTGTTCTATAATAACTTTGGCCTGCAAAGACATTTTTTCAGATGATGTAGGTCTACCTATCCTTTGGCAACTATCACAAATTTTCACATACTTGGCAACATCTTTGAAAATTCTAGGCCAATAGTAACTTGAATATAATACCTTATAGGTTGTGCATTTGTCAGAGAAATGGCCACCACATGGTCCATAATGAATACTTTGTAGTATTTCAAGGACCTCATCCTCTCAGACACATCTACGAATAATCAAATCCGGACCTATGTGAAAAAGATCATGAACAACCCAAGAGTAATTAGCACTCTATGTAATAATTTTTTTCTTTTGATGAGGTGACAAATGAGACGGTAACGTCCTAGTAGCTAGATAGTTTTCCATATCAATAAACCATGGGGTATTGAAAGAAAGGGAAAATAGATGCTCATCTGGGAAACTATCATCTACAGGAACGTCATCATCCTCATTCTTTATTCAGGAAAGAAAGTTAACTCCTACATTATCCTTTCCAGGTTGGTCAAGCACATTAATATTAAATTCTTGTAATAACAAGAGCCACCTAGTCACTCGTCCATTAGTTATAGGTTTATTCATGAGGAACATAATGGTGGAATGATCAATCTGTACAAATACTTCATAACATGTAATGTAATGACAAAATTTGTTAATAGCAGGAACAACTACCAAGAACTCTTTCTCGGTGACTGTGTAGTTCAACATGGAAGGGGATAAGTTCTTTCTTATAAAATAAATGGCATACCACTGTTGGTCTTATTTGTTCCCTAATACCCATCCTATTGCGGTGTCAGAGGCATCAATGGATATATGAAATGGGAGAGTCCAATTAGTCCCTCTAAGAACTGGTGCCACAGACAACTTTGTTTTTCAGGGTTTCAAAGGTAGTTTGACAATGCTTAGTCTAAACTAAATCAACATATTTTATCAATAATCCAAACATAGGTGCAACAATCTTTGTAAAATTTTCAATAAAGCATCAGTAATATCCGGCATGTCCAAGAAAACTTCTCACCTCTTTCTGAGTCTTGGGGGGTGGAATTCTAATAATGACCTCAATATTTGCAGGATTGACTTGTATTCCTTCAGATGAAACATGATGTCTTAGAACCACTCCTTTAGTTAGCAACATATTTTATTTTTCATGAATTAGGGATAGGTTCATCTCTTGGCATATAATGAGGACTTTTTCTAAGTTGTCTAAGGCTTCCTGGTAAGTGTTGCCATAAACTGTGAAGTCATCCATGTAGACCTCCACACAATCATGAATAAGATCAGAAAATATCCATAATATTGCTCGTTGAAATGTGGCAGGAGAATTACACAATCCAAATGGTAAGACCCTATAGGCATAGGTGCCCCAAGGACAAGTAAAG